>JADRCH010010745.1:0-13513 GCA_019843965.1 Rhynchomys soricoides
TATTATTAGTTATTATTACTATTATTATTAGTTATTATTACTATTATTATTAGTTATTATTACTATTATTCCTCCTCCTCTTCTTCCTTCTCTTCTTCTTCCTCCTCCCCCTTCCTCTTCCTCCCCCTTCTTCCTCCTCCTCCTCCCCCTTCCTCCTCCTCCTCCTTCTCTTTCTTCTTCTGTCTAACCCAGCAATGTGGGTAGGGTTGGGTGGCGCACCTTTAATCCCAGCACTCTGGAGGCAGAGGCAGGTGAGCTTCTGAGTTCGAGGCCAGCCTGGTCTACAGAGTGAGTTCCAGGACAGCCAGGGAGGACTACGGAGAAATTCTGTTGCAGCTCTTCCCCCCTCACACAACCCCTCTCCACATAAATAAATAAAGATAAGGTCTCACCATGTCTAGCCTGGAACTTGCTCTGTAGGCCAAGCTGGCCTCAGGCTCTTGGAGTTCACCTGCCTCTGCTTCCTGAGTGATGGGATCAAAGGTGTGCGCCACCAGGTCCAGCTCTGCTTCTCTTTCTCTCTGCAGAGCTAGGACCACATTTCCTGCTCTGACAGGATATGGGACTGTTGCTACAGCTTCACAAGGTTGGAAGTAGTTGACTTTGAGTACCATCAAGCCTTCTTTGTCCCCTCAGAAGTGTGACATTGGGTTAATTTCGATGTTGTTACTTCTGCAAAGGGAGAGTGAAAGCACCTGCCTCAGGGCTGCTTTTAGTTTTAAAATTATATCAATCAGTCATCAATCAATCAGCCAGTCAATCAATCAATCAATCAATCAATTGTGTGCATATGTGCATGTGTGTATGTGTTGCACTTGTGTGCCTCTGTGCTTGTGTGGGGGTCAGGGGACAGCCTGTAGGAATTAGTTCTCTCCTTCTATGTGGACAGAACCAGGTTCACCAGCTTGGCAGCAGGTGCTTTTGCCCTCTGGGCCATCTGGCTGGCCCTCAGAGGTAGTCTTCAGGACCTGATAATTTGCTTTCTCTAGCATACTGTTTTGTTTATTTGAGACACAGTCTGCATCTGTAGCCCAGGCTGGCTTTGGACTTGTGACAATATTCTTGCCTCAGCTTTCTGAAGACTGGAAGTCTAGTCATGCACCACCGTACCTGGCTTCTCCAAAATGCGTTGCAAAAATCCTGCCCCATGGCAAGTGTGTGAGCACTCTCAGTAGATACACATCCAACCCCTCCCCCGTGTGTGTGTGTGTGTGTGTGTGTGTGTGTATACCTATTTGTGTGTGAATGCACATGCCACAGCACATATGTGAAAGCCGGAGCACAGCTTGCAAAAGTCTGTTCTCGCTTTCCATTATGTGGGTTCCAGGGGTCAAACTAGGGCTATCAGGCTCAGAAAGCGACATGCACTAAGTCATCTCACCAGCGGCCTGTACTTAAAATAACATTTGCAGGGGCTGGAGAGATGGCTCAGCAGTTGAGAGCACTGAGAAGCTGGGTTCCAGAGGACCCAGGTTCAATTCCCAGCACCCACATGGCAGCTCACAACTGTCTGTAACTCCAAGATCTGACACCCTCACACAGACACACAGGCAGGCAAGACACCAATACACACAAAATGCAAATAAATTATTTAAAAAGAGAAAAAAAATTGCTAATAATCTCTCTCTGTGGCTTTGGGCATGTCACACTCCAGAGCCTCGGTTTCTTTACCTGTGAAATTGGCATCTGAGAGGTAGGGAGATGCTCATTTGATAAACTGCATGACTTTGACCCTCAGCATCCACTTAAAAAGCCAAGAGTGTGGCTGCTTATCCCAGCCCAGTGGAAGCAGAGGAAACTGGTTCTGGGGACTTGCTGTACATCAAACCCAGCTGATTGACTGAGCCCCGGGTTCCAGTGAGAAACTTTGTCTCAAAAACCAAGGTGAGGGGCTGGAGAGATGGCTCAGCCATTAAGAGCACTGACTGCTCTTCCAGAGGTCCTGAGTTCAATTCCCAGCAACCACATGGTGGCTCACAACCATCTGTGATGGGATCTGGCGCCCTCTTCTGGTGTCTGAAGACAGCGACGTGGACTCACATACATAAAAAAGATGGCATATGAAGTCCACTGTCAGAAAGGGCTGCTGTTCTCCTGGGCAGGAGGAGAGTGAAGCCCACAGCACAGGCCGGTGCCACTTGGTTCCTTCCTGACTGGCCAACTCCATCTACTTTGCTTTTCAGAGAAGAATCCCCTTGAGGGGAAGCTTTGTGTCCTGCTCAGGGCCGCAAGCCCAGCCTCTCTGCCCTTGGCACATTGTAGGTGTTCAGTGTAGATCCTCACTGGATGAGTGTTTTGGTAGCAACAGAAACCATGCTCTGCCCATCTTGGTGCCAGAAACCAGGCTTGTGGAATATCCACCAGCTCATTTGAGTGAGTGAGTGTGAACAGAACAGCTTTGTAGAAATGCTGTTGGGTTCTGTTTCCAGCTCAGCTGAGAAAGATGCTGTGACAGGCAACTGTATGTGACAGTTGGCTGGACTGACGGATGCTTCGATAACGGGGACGACACCATCCCCGAGACTGTCTGGGAGGCCACTGCCAAGAGGGTAGGTATGAGTGCATGGACTGAGTGAAGGTTTAGTCTCAGCTGCACAGGGGGTATCACTAACCCACTGTGGGCTTGCCTGGAGCTAGTGGGCCAGAAAATACCCGGGGAGGCCGGGAGGATGAACTGAGATAGCCGTCTTTTGCTCTGGGCTGCTGGGGGTTCCAGTTCTTGAAGCTCAGATGGAGGCCTACCTACACATTACATCCCTTTCCTGGTGCTCAGGGCTTCCAGCTCAGACTGGGACCATGTCTATGGCTTGCTTGGGCTTCAGTTCCAGTCTCCACGATCACATGAGTCAAGCTCTCAGAATAAATCTGTCTCTCTACTGGCTCTGCTTTCCTGGAGAACCTTGACTAAGACAAAGATGAACTCACTTATCCCAAATCTCGCCGAGCCTTTTGCTAAATGAGGCTATTGATAATACACTAATACTCACTACATAAGGTTGCTCTGAAAAGTCAATGAAGAATTCCTTGGAAAGTGTTCACTTTGTGTCTTTCCTTGAGCCTCACTTTCCCCTTCTGTAAATGGGTATCTGCTCATCATTCACTTACTCACTCAGCAGACACAGTGTTTAAGACTCAAGGAAGTAGCCAGTTGGTGGCAGGTGGCATTTGGAAGGCAGAGGCAGGCAGATCTCTGAGTACCAGGCCAGCCTGGTCTACACAGGGAACACTGTCTTGAAAAAACCAAAAAACCAAAACTCTCCCCGAGGGAAGTCCCAGAGGCCCATAGTTCTTGCCGTGAGGTCTCTGTAGACAACAGAGTACAGAACATTGGCAGACATACAGCCAGTGGGAGAAGAGGAACACTGAGTGTGGTTGTACAGGGGCTAGAGGTGTGGGTGAGGACGCCTCAGGGTCTCAGAGAGCTGGCTGGCAAGCACATAAAGATTATAGGACCACCAGCGTGTGTGTGTGTGTGTGTGTGTGTGTGTGTGTGTGTGTGTGTATGTGTGTGTGAGATTAACATCATGTCAGTGTGGAACGGACAATGGACTAGTCCCCTGTAGGTTCTGATTCTGTACTCCAAGTGCCTCTGTGGTGCTACTTAGCCCCTGGCTCATGAGGCACACCAGGGATTGTTTGGGAAGTCCAATCAGAATGAGCACGCTGTTCAGGCTTCTTGTTTTCCATCTCCTCCAGTGACCCCCCCCCCAAAAAAAACCACACTCACACTCACACACTCTGTCTCTCTGTCTGTCTCTCTTTCTCTATCAGTGCAGACAAGCTGACATTAAAGGCTAGGTCCCTGCCTTCTTCTCCAAGTACATGTCAGCAGTCTCCTGTAGGATCTGCTTGGGCAAGGGAGACATGCAGGAGACCAGGCTAGGCCTCTGGGCTATCTAAGGAGCACATGCATGCTTATCTCATTCACTAGCTAACTCCTGGGAACTGACTCCTGCCAGCCAAACTCACAAGAGACTGAAACATTTGAAGTAGAAATTTACACATAAGCTAGGTGTACTGGGAGAAATGACTCATCTCTGGTGACCAAAACATTTGCACCTGTTACCCACAGTAGTCTTTTATCGTTTATTTTCAATAGAGAAATTTATATGCCAGGGGTATTTAAATGTCAGGAGTGGGTGTGTTGGCAATGGCTTGGCCAGGGTGAGAAGGAAGCCTCAGTGGCCCATTTGCAGTAGGCCTCAGGGAGGAAGCAAGATTTATGAGGTGAGAACCTGCCTGGGCTGCCTTCTCCCCCGAAAGGTGTCCCTGCAGTATTTTCTGTCTTGTCAACGTCGAGTTTCATTTTAAATTGCAGCTGAAAGCAGTTATTTTCCCCCTTGCCTCTTAATTTGTCTCTCCCTATGCTGTTGTCTCTATAAAGTGTTTTGCATGAGAGACCCACATAGCAGTGTTATTTTGGCTCCCGGTGAGGTTTAACAGCAAAGGAAAGACTAAAGTCCACGGATGTCTATGCCTTGGGGCAGGGCACACGTGTCTGACAACACATGCCTGTGTATGTGTGAGCTTGTGGAGGTGTCTCTGGGTATGCCTGTGCACACGTCAATGTCTGCTTCTATAGACCTGTCTAGATATACTTTGGCATAATTCTAGGGTGTCCGTGCTCAAATTAAGTGTATATTTGCATGTAAGCACACACCCACTCGGCAGCCTCTGTATGCATAAAATGCAAATGTGCACATACATGCATATCCTATGTATGACCCGTGCATATGTCCAAGTCTCTCTCTGTCTGTCCCTCTCTCTTCTTGCTTCTCATGTTAGCACCTCTCGCCAACCCCGCCCAAGGGCCCTGGTCACGTTTTTGGTAGCAGTTTGCGAGGAACCCTGGAAATACTGATTCAGCCAGACCTAACTGCGGCCACAGTTCTCGGGTTTGGTCCAGCCATCCCCATACCACCCCCCGCCCCCCCCCCCCCGCGCGAAGCAGCAGTACTACCGCGGCTGGTCTGAGCTCTGAGCATCCCCAGCTACCAGCAACCTGGCAATCCCCGGCCGTTGTTGAGAAGTGATAGGGTAGCCCAACGATGGGCAGAGCCTTCCAGACCAACCTGGTCTCCTGGCCTTTCAGGGGGAGATCGAAACACAGAGCGGCGCAAGGCGGAGGTGGGCGGTGGAGGGGGCGTCTCGGTCTCTCGGAGTCCAGCGAACGCTGGGCAGAAGCCAATGGGTGACTGTGGCCCATCGGGGATCCCACGGAGGCAGCCAATGACCTCGCTCCGCTCTGCACCCCGCCCTCTCCACAGCGCGCAGCTGGACCATTGGAGCTAGCAGGATGGGGGAGCGCAGCGCCAACACTAGGAGCGGGGGCGTGGCCCAGACTAGGACCCGCCCACCTTTCCCTGCTAGGTTTCCTATTGGCCGGACTGCGGCGCCGCGGCGGGAGGAAAGGAGGGGCGCGAGGAGCGCTGTGGGCGTGGCCTGAGGGCGTGGCTGGCGGGGGGCGGGGCAGCTGCGCTGTCGCAGTGAGAGCCTGAGCGGCGGCGGCCGGTCTGGAGCTGCGGCGGGCGAGCCTGCGCGGCTAGCGGCGCCGCGGGGCCGGGAACAGGTGATCGCAGCGGGAGACCCGCGCCCTCCCGAGTTGCGGCGCCCGAGCCTGAGCTTCCGGGCTCAGCGGCAGCTTCCCACCCCGGGCTGACAGAGGCCAGCTGCAGGCTTCGCACGCGCTTCCCGGGTATCCCTCTCCCCGCGCAAGCATCTGAAGCTCCTGGGTCCCGCGCAGCCTCGGGAGCGGCAGCCTCGCGTGGCGGAGCAAAGTTGTGGACGTGTCCCGACCGCTGGACCCTGCGCCATCACCACCGCTGGGCGCGCGCTCTAGGAGCGGCGCTCGCCCTGCAGCCCCGGGGGTTCCCTTTGCAAACTGCTCCAGAGGCTGAAACTTCGGGTGCCGGCGGGTCGGGGCCTGCGTCCTGCGCACCCTCCGCGAGGGCGTCGCGGACGGCATGTGACCGCTCCGGCGCGGGAAGGCGCGGGAGGGCGCGGGCTCTGTGGACCAGGCGGAGGGCAGGCTGCGGCGCACGGCGGGCCCGGGCTCCAGCCGAGCAGCCCCCCTTCGCCCGGGCCCCGCCGAGGCCGCCGCGCCCCCGCCCCCGCGCGGGAGGATTCTCTCCAAACTCCCTGAACTTCGGGCGGGTCCCGAAGCGGCGGCCTCGAGGTGCGCAGCCCTGCGCGGGGACCCCAGCCACTTCGCTCTTGCTCCCCACCCTTGAGGACTCTGAGGACTCCCGGGGCCCCGGGCGGAGCTGACAGCCCCCGGCTGTTGGCCGCGCCGCGATGCTGGTGAGGAAAGTGCCGGGCTTCGTCCCGGCCTCGCCGTGGGGGCTGCGGCTGCCGCAGAAGTTCCTTTTTCTGCTCTTCCTCTCGGGCCTCGTCACCCTGTGCTTCGGCGCCCTGTTCCTGCTGCCCCACTCCTCTCGCCTCAAGCGGCTCTTCTCGGCCTCGAGGACCCAACAGCCGGGCCTGGAAGTGATGGCCGAAATCGCTGGCCACCACTCGGTGCCAGAGCAAGAGCCGCCTCCCAATCCTGCCCCTGCGGCTCCGGCCCCAGGTGAGGACGATCCCGATCGCCTGGTCAGTGTCCTCCGTAGGAAAGGGTGGCTGCGGCGAACCCGCCCCACCGGGCCCCGGGAGGAGGGCAACAGGGTTGCAGCCCCCAGGCCGCCCGAAGAGAGCGTCCGGTTCAGTTTCGACTACAATGGTTTCCGCAGCCGCCTTCGACACCCGGTTTTGGGGACAAGGACTGATGAGAGTAAGGAGTCCCAGAGTCTAGTGCGAGCTCAGCGAGAGAAAATCAAAGAGGTAAGCACCCCTCCCCCCAACACACACCTCCCGCCAAGACTTCTAGCTGCAAGCGTTTCCCCACCTTCGTGGCCTCTCCTGGCTCCTGGTCTACCCGAGACCCTTCAGGCACGCCGTAGCACCGCCCCTCAATCCAAAGTTACTCTTTCCTTGGTGCATACTTTGGGGTAACTAGGCTGGTTGATGGCTCCTACCCAACCTCCAGGTGGATTTTTTTCCCCGTTGCGTTCCCAGCCTTGGTGGGCTCCAGGCTTTCCCTGATGGTGGATTCTGGGACCTTAGTTTTCGTTTGTACAGGAGGGAGCCACTAGAAACCATCTCCCTCACTGTGTGTCTTTTAAGTCTTGACTTCTCCTAAGCTCCAGCAGGCTATGGAAAAACCAAGACATGCGAGGTATTTAGTGTCCTGTTTTGTAATCTCTCAGCATCTTGCAGACCAGAGATCTGGAGCATTCCTGCTAACTGCTTCTATCGAGCTTTGCCACAATTGTACATAATTGCATGCGAAAGACGAAGGAGTAATCAATAAAGCAGTGGTAATGTTACAGAAGCTCTGAGGTTATTGGCTTAATGAGGCGGGTCTTGGACTGGTTCCCCGAAAGGAGTGGGCCGCAGAGGGATTTAGAAGGATCACTTAGACTTGAGTCACAGTCTTAGTTTTAAGACATCAAAAACAAACACGGCTTGGAACTGGCTTGCAGACAATTGCCAAGAGGCTACAGGCACCTGAGTGTTCTGCCCCGCCCCAGCTAAGAGTGGTCTGTGTGAGATGTTTGGCCAACACAGCAAAGGGGGCTGCAGTGACACCCCCAGGCCACAAGGGGGCTGTGAGCAAGCACTGGGTCAGGGTCTCCTTCCTGGAAAGAAGAGGATGCTTTTCCCTTCCTGAGGACCCAGAAGGAAAGCCTTGCTTCAGACTGGACCTCTGAGTTTACTGAAGGAAGTCAGCAGGGCTGTTTCCATTTCTAGAGAGAGCAGGCAGCACCTTTAGAGTCTCTCCTTCCAAGGAGGACTTGACTTCCTTTTCCTCTGTGGGATCTGTCCTTCCATCCAGCACCTACCTCATCACCATTTACAGCAGCTCGAACCCCAAGGTGCTGTGCTGAGCCCTGTTTGAGATTCTGTATAAGCAATCACAGGACATGTGGGAAACACATGTAAACTAAGTCCTTGGTGTGTGCATGCTTGTGTGTGCACTCGAGAGCGACTTCAGTTCCACAATTTTCACTCAGCTCTCAAAGGTTAATCAAAGACTAGAACTTATAACAGTTAAGCGAGAGCCATCATTTCTGCCCTTTCTGTTAAGGGGCTTCTTGTGTTCAGTTCACCTGGGCCACCTGCCTCTCCCTTCCATGAAGCTGTCTCTTAATACAGCCCCTCTTTCTACTTTTCTGAACCTCCTTGGCAGGCCACAGCTCCCCCCCCCCATGAATTCATACATACATCTCGTGCATGCCATCTCTCATGGGATGCCTAGAGCTGCCAAGAAATTGTCAAAAAGATCTCTGAAAGCATTGGGAATTCTCCAGTGTGGGAGAGGTAGAAGGAGCCAGTTCTGAAAGCCTGGGCTAGAGCCCTCTGAGACCTTCCCTGGTGGGCATGGCGGGGGCAGGGTGCACAGTAAGCTGGCTCCTGGACGGGATCTTGGTCCTGTCCATGCAGAGAGCCTTTGTTACTAGCAGAGGCTGGTGCTCCCCACTTGTGAAGTGGTTGGGGCTGGTAGGAGGTGTGAGCACTGTCTGCTGTGCAGGTGGGCGTGAGGTAAGGGAGTGGGAGGAGGGCTGCATGCTGCCAGGTATTTGGATGTGTAATGTGTTATCTTCTTACACCTCTGGTTGTAGCTAGAGACACGCTTATAGTTCCTTACACCTGCTGTTCTGCAGCCTCCTTGCTCCGTCTGCAGATGGCAAGCTCCTCAGAGTGGTGGGCTCTGGGCTGTATTCACAGTTATGTTTGGGGACCTGTGCTTTTCTCAGACTACTTGACTTTGAACCCTGTTCCATGTCCCCATCCTGAAAATGGTGGCTAGAAGTTAAGACACGGTGACTGTCTTTATTGTCCCATCAGAGGAGGTATCCCGCCGGAGGTGTCTGTCCCGGGTTCTCCTTCGGTTTCTCTCTGTGTCGTGCCTGGGGGTGGGTCACTTTAAAGGTGCCTGTTTTCCAAAAAGGGACCGTGGCATTTGTCTCTGGTTTGTTTATTTCCAGACATGGATTGATAAGACCCAAGGAGAAGAGGAGAGCTAGCATCAGATAAAAAGAGACCTGTTCTTTCTTATTAGATGAGGTTTTAGAAAGTGAAAGCAAGCATCAGGACAGAATCAGAGAGAGAGATGGATGGGAGTGTTCAGAAACCGGACAGACACTCTGGCTCCGGAGCAAGTAAATGTCTTTGTGAACATTCTGGTTTGAGAGATGGATGTAGCTGCTTGGTTGAGGTCGAAGCTTCTGGTTATCCATGTGTCAGAACACAATTTATCAGTCTCCCACCCTGGTTTTGAAACCGTGGGTGTTGGAGATGGGGGGACGAAGAGAACATGGGTTGGCATCTTTGCTCAGCTGCCAACTGGCTGTCTTTGGGTAAGCCACGCCCTTCTGGCCTGGACCTTCCTGTAGGACTGGATGAAGAAGAGGTGATAGGCTATTGGTGGGTGCAGGTCCAGCTTTGGCCCCTCTGTAGATTTCCAAGCCAGTCAGGGAGGTCTTAGTGTTTCGCTTTCTCTTCTCTTGTACCTCTTCCTCCCATGGGGTCTAGTGGACTCATGTGGTGATGGTTTTGATGGCCGCAATGTTGTATTCCTAGCTTGTACCTATGAATAGCTATCTAAATGTTGATTAATTTAGGTATTCCCAGTACTCACATTGAACGTGGGAGATGGGGGTTGAATGGCTTGCAGCTTGGGCTCCATCGAGAAGGGCAAAGATGGCTAGAATGTATAACTGAGCTCTGAGGACCATACAAACCCACAGGGATGTTTTCTGGCATTGTGGTATGATGTCATGTACACACGTGTTGGGATGTGTTTGTAGCTGTCCTGGGGCATGTTTGCTAGGGAATGGGGCTCACTGTCCATTGGTGGATGGTCTGTGGTTTCAAAATCAGGTTTTCCCCAACAAGAGTTGGAAATGGGCAGCCTGTTAGCATCACATTCCACTGTGAAATAATCTACACTGTTTTGATCTTGTGATGGTAGGTTGCTGATCCAAATATCCTCGTGGGTCTCTCCCAATGAAGGAGCTTTTGTCAGAGGGACTGGGAAGTCCAGAGCCATGATACTGGGCACTGGTTTTGTGTTATCTTCCTAGCCCATTTGTTACTTTTGACAAAAATTATAGGGAGGATCATTTGTTCTGGTTCCGCTTCCCGAAGTGCTTGTCTAGGCAGAGAAGAACGTGGATTGAATTTCTACGTCCTTGGCCAGTTAGCCCTGGAGGTGTGTGTTACCTCACTGCAGTCTTGCAAAGATTCCATCCTGAGTTCAACCCTGGCCTGGGTCTGGGTCTTGGTCTTGCTATGATAAAGCCAATAGACCAGGATTCAGGCACTCTTCTTCTCCTCATTCCCCCCTCGCCCCCCAACCCCATGTTCACTGCTGTGTTTATGGATCTGCCCTAGTACCTAGGATCTGGTGTGACATTTAGTTGGCTCAGCTGCTTGAACATTGATCCAGTTTTATTAAAGATCTGTACATTGGGCTGGGGAGGTTGGTCAGTTGGTGAAGTCCCTGAGGACCTGAGTTTGAGCCTCAGAAGCCATGCGAAAAAGCAGAGCTTGGTGGCATGTCCTTCTCTCAGTCATGGGGAGGTAGAGAAAGATGGATCTTCAGGACTTATTGTCCAGTCAGCCTGGTCTACTGGGCAGTGAAGAGACCCATTAGGGTTTTTTTTGACAGGGTCTCTGTGTAGCCCTGGCTGTCCTGGAACTCACCCTGTAGACCAGGCCTGCCTCATAGAGATGAGTCTGCCTGTGACTTCCAAGTGCTGGGATTAAAGGCATGTACCACCACTGCCTGGCTAAGAGACCCATCTTTAAAAAAAATAGAAAAAAAAAAAAAAAAAAAAAAAGCCAGGTTAAGTCAGCTGCTGCTAAGCCGGATGCCCCGATTTTGATCTCTGAGACCCACATGGTGGAAGGAGACAACTGTTTCTAAAAGTTATCCCTGACCTTTACTGACAAGCTGAGGTGCTATGGCACATATCTTGCATCCCTCCCCATAGGCAAAAGAAATTGCTGTTTTTTAAAAAAAGAATTATTTACGTATTTTATGTGTAGCTGTCTTCAGACACACCAGAAGAGGGCATCGAATTCCATTACAGATGGTTGTGAGCCACCCTGTGGTTGCTGGGAATTGAACTCAGGTCCTCTAGGAAGAGCAGTCAGTGCTCTTAACCACTGAGCCATCCCTCCAACCCCCAAGAATTGCTGTTCTTAGAAGAAAAGCAAAAGCAAGATGGGTAACACGGACCACCTGAGGTTGACTTCCGGCTTCCATATGCACACATACATGTGCATGTGTGCCCTCCTCCTGACATGCACCACACATGAATGAACACACTGCTGATAGCTGAGGCTGGATCTTTGCCCCAAGAGCACCTGGAATTTCCTTGGGGAGTGGGGGGGGGGAGTGTCTCCTGCCATGTTTAAGGACTGAACAGCTCATCCCAAAAGACTGGCTAGCCTATCAGTAATTTTCCAAGGCTAATTTGAAGGGGCGGAGTTCCCGTGAGTGAACTCTTTCCTGCCTGGATAGCAGGCACCTGGAGGATCCCTTTAATTATCACAGAGTGCCTTTGGCTTGGTAAGATGTATCCCTGGCTCTACCCTCGGGGCCTGCCACCTCCAGCCTCCAGGATATTGCTGCTGGTGGCAGGCAATGATGTCTTCCTGTTGAGTGATCTTTGCTCCTCATTAGTAGGCTGGTTCATTAGTCATGTGTGGTTTCTCTGTGTCTTTGATTTATCATCACTGGTACCAGGGACAGGTAGGAAAATTAAAAGGCCCTGTGTTCTTTGTAGCATGTGAATATTGGAGGCTGGGAGGTGCACAGGATAATTAATATTAGGAATGGCTCAGATCGAAACGGCTTTGCCTGGAAGAGCTGCCTTGCAGACCACTGAAGACCCTTTCATCTTTCCTGCTCCTCCGCTTCCTTCCTGCCTTGCTGTGTAGTTCCCTCACGTAGATGGAGGCAGGCTGTAATAACTAGACACATCCCTCAGGAGACTTGTATCCTGAGCAGAGCCACACCCTCCCAGTCCCTCCTTAGAGCTTCAGGCTTCCGTTCCTCAACCGTCAGCCACCGCTAACACCTGCAGGTCGCTGGCTCTCAACTTTCTTTCTGGGTTGCCAGCTTTTTGGGGGACTGGGCATTCAAGAAGTGATTGCTTCCTGGGCCTGACATCCTTAAGTCTGTCGTTTGTGTTATATAAGAAACAAATCAAATGATACCTGTAAAGAAATCAGCGGTTTATTTCACAGTCGAGTTAGCAGGGGGTGAGGTGAGACTATAGATTCCCCGAGGTGTTCAGAGTGACTGATTTATATCCGCGTTCACAAGATGCCTTTTCTTCAGCTTTCCCGAAAGACTGATCATTACTCCACCAAAAATAAATATTGTGAGATATATTAGGCTTTGCTCAGAGGGTCTTTACATCTTTTTCTTATTGGAAAAAATAAATCAGGCTTGTAGACCGCAAACCTTGGTAATCTTGGAGGGCACTGGGCCTTGTGAGTGGTGTGCTCAGCCTCCAGGACATCGCCAATCTGCATCCTTAGTTGAGGGCAGGGTAGGAGATGGGCCAGGAGTGTTAGGAAACCCTACTTCCTGTTATGTGTCTGTTGGTCTCACCAGTGGTGGCAGCTTAGCCATGAAATGATGAATTTGGAATACAAGATAGTTGTTATCTTGAATGAAATCATGGATGAATGAATTACACGTCTGAAAGACAGGGACCTCATGTGGCACATGGCCAAGTGTCCTGAGGGGGTAGGGGGTATGTGTGTGTGGGGTTGATGGGGTGATGAGGTTTAATTGTTCCTACAGCTTGGTGTGCCTGCTGTTCAGAAACACCAGGCTTATTTAGACAGCAATGGCTCCTGCTTGCCCACCAGCCTTGGGCAGAGGCTTGACTCACAAATGTTTGCATAACCAGAGGGGAAAACAATATATTTTTTGGGCTCTGTGTTTCCACAGCAGTTAATGGAAACTCTTCAAAGGAATTTTGACTACCGGAGGACCCTAGTCCCATCTCCCTCTTCCTCTTCCATGTCTCTTCTCTCTGGGACTAGTTAGCACCCAGCTTAGGCATAGATCTTGTTCTTTTTGGACAGGGTTTCTCTGTGTAGCCCTGGTCTAGAGTGGCTACTCACGCTGTAGACTAGGCTGGTCTCAAACTTGGATCCACCTGCCTGTACCTCCCAGTGCTGGGATTAAAGGTATGCACCACCACAGTCCAGCGGATCTTGTTTTCTGTGCAGGCGAGAGAGCTCTCATCAGCCCTGTTTTTGGGGTCCCTACCTTTCAAAAGAGCAATAGCCAAGGACCATGGCCACAGACCTCAGTGTGGTGGACCAGCTGCAGGTGTTTGTTGCCTTTCTAGAAGGTTTGTTTTCTAAGATTTGGGTTGAGAGCCGCCCCCGCCGCCCCCCCCCCCCCCCCCCCCCCCCCCCGGCGGCGGCGGCAGCCCGCCGGGCC
>JADRCH010010771.1:0-12722 GCA_019843965.1 Rhynchomys soricoides
GGAGGCCTGGCTTGTGAAATTTCAGAGGGAAGATTAAAGACTCTTATTGGGTCCTCTCTTGTTGCTGTTTTGATTGTAAAGATTCTGTGGTTCTAGTTACCTGGGGCTGAAGAATCAGCTGTGATTAACAAGATACCAGAACTACTAAAGTGAAACTTTTGCATTACTGGGGACTATTGATGCTGGTTAACTGGAGCTAAGAAATTAAAAGTTATTGAGACCAGTATCACTGACATGAATCCTGGGAAGTGTTTTCTGAGAGCACAAAGAAGCTGTGTTCCAAAGATAGCCAAGGTTACACCTCGTGCTGCAGCTGTACTTGGTAATGTGTAAGAGTCACCCAGGTGGTACTGGTTTTGAAGGCATGAAGTGGCCATGAGGCTTGTTCTGTGAGAGACCAAGGAAGGCCATTGCTGAAGGTGCAGCCTCAATTGCAATTGATGACCCAGGACTGAAGGGGTCATGTAAAGGAGTTGAAGCTTGGCGCCATGAAGAGAGCCTTTGAGAGGCTATTGGTGAAGCCTAGTTGCAGCACAAGACATCAGTGTTTTGGAGATGCCAATACCATGAGATGACCACCAGCAGCAGCAGCAGCAGTGGGGTACAGGCAGCTGAAGCCTAGAAGACAAGGTGTGTGCTACAAAGGGCAAAGCTGGAGAAGTGACCCTTGGAGGAGCTCCCTCCAAGAACAATGTTTGCTTGTTTGTTTGTTTGTTTGTTTTGAGACAGGGTTTCCCCTGTGTAGCCTTGCCTGTGCTGGAACTCACTCTGTAGACCAGGCTGGCCTCAAACTCAGAGGGTCAGCCTCCTGACCACTGGGATTAAAGGCGTGCGCCACCATGGACCTTAATGGTAACCTGGTTTCAGTTCCCAGAACCCATTTATAGTTCCAGTTCTAGAAGATCAGAAGCTCTCTGCTGGCCTCAGAGGGCATTAGGCACATATGCAGTACACTTACACACATGCATACAAAACACTCATACACAAAACAAATGTTTTTTAAAAGAAAAAATGCAGAGCAGGTTCCCAGAATCTCTTTTGTAAATATTCAGTCTTGCGTTTCACTTTGGAAGGTGGCCTCTGTTGTCAGCAGACTCCTATGACGTGAATAAGAAAAGACACTCCCATTTAACCTCCTGGGACATCCTTCTAACATGTTACAAAACACTGTTAGAATCCAACTTTACGGCCAGGCGGTGATGACACACCCAGCACTTGAGAGGCAGAGGCAAGTTGATCTCTATGAGTTTGAAGCCAGCCTGGTCTACAGAGAAAGTTACAGGACAGCCAAATCTACACGGAAAAAAACCTGTCTTGAAAAAGGAGGAAGAGGAGGAGGAGGAAAAGCCAGATCTTGCTGGGTGTGGTTGTACACACCCACAGTCCCAGCACTTGGGAGGCTGGGACAAGAGGATTAACAGTCCCAGGCCCCTCTGTCTCTCCAGAGATAGAACAAACTATTATACCCAATTCACTACCTCCTCCCTCTGTCATGTGATCTTCCCATCACTTCAGTGGACAGAGCATATTTTCTGCATTACGTGAAGCCTCTGGCCATGTGACTTGTTTTGACCAGCAGAATAGCAGTAAATGTGATACCAGGAGGGACTAGAAATGTGTTGACATAGCCTTGTCTGAGTTTTGTTTACCAATGATTACAGAAGAGAACGTGCCCAGAAAAAGAGGTGTAGCCCCATACACAGCCCTGTACTCCTGTATTAAACCTGAGGCACAGGCCTGATCTCAGCCCAGATCCTCCTGTAGTGGCAGATCTCTGGACCACAACCTGCTGGACCCAAGAGCCAGAAAATGCCAGATGCTGTAAGCCACTAAGTTTGGCTGTTGGAGGGATTCACAAGCCAGCAAAGAAACTATGTACTAAAACTCTCCCGTCCCCAGAATGTCTCAGAGCAGGGTTCTTTGTTTTCTCTCTTTTTAAGTTGTATGTATGACATATATGTATATGCACACATAAGTCAGGCCTCGCAATCCATGTGTGTATAGGATTGGAAGGTGGGCTGCCTCAGTTTGCTCTCTGTGTACATTGATGCCTCTGGGCAGGCCTTACCAGGCTATATAAGCAGACTAAGCAAGCCACAGGGAGCAAGCCAGTAAGCAGAGTTCCTCTATGTTCTCTGCCTCAGTTCCTGCCTTGGTTTTCCTCCATGACTCCATGATGAATGGTCACTTGTAAGTCAGGTAAAACCCTTTCCTCTCCACAGTTGCTCCTGGTCATGGGGTTTATCACAGAAAGCAAACAAGGACAGCCTACCTCCCGCTTTTGTACACACATGGACCAGGGACGGTTCACTGGTGACTACCAGTCACATAACCCTAAGTGCAGCCACTGACTGATTTGCCCACCTCAACTCCTGTTTCTGTCCACATCACATCAGTGGGCAAACGCTCTGTCCCTCTTCCCCAGTGGCTTACGCCTTCCTATTGGGGGTTATGATAGTTTGAATGACAATGGCCCTCATAGGCTCACAGATTTACATACTTGGTCACCAGGGAGTGGCACTATTTGAAAGGATTCTGAGGTGGCCTTGTTGGAGGAAGTGTGTCACTGGGGGTGGGCTTTGAGGTTCAAGGGCCCAAACAGGCCCAGTGGTTCCCTCTCTTCCTGCTGCCTGTGGATCCAGATGTAGAATTCTCAGCTTCTCCAGCATCATGTCTGCCTGCATGGTGCCAATCTCCTCACCATGAGAATAATGGATGAAACTCTGAAGCTGTAAGCAAGGCCCAGTTAAATGCTTTCCTTTATGAGAGTTACTGAGGTCCTGAGACATAGAACACTGACTAAGATGGGGATGCATAGGAGCCCCTTTCCTGTGGGGACTTGGTTCTAGGGAACCTATCTCTTAGGAGCCCATACCTTGTATTATCATATATTTTACTGGTCTCAAGGCTCTTGTGCCTGTGTTGTCAGGTGACTACTGAGTGTCCCCTTCTTTGGTACAGACAAACCAGATGAACCTCAGAGTTGTTTATCCATCTCTATGACTTTTAGGAAAGTTCCCAGAACAGGTCTCAGACTCACAACCATGGATTTCAAATAACTGAGAGAATCAGAGGCTAGCATGATGGATGGATGGATGGATAGATAGTAGACAGACAGACAGATAGATGGTAGAGATGGATGGCTATTGTTGGTAGATAAGTAGATCATAGATAGATAATAACAGATGTGTGATTATATAGATATCAATATAATGGTACAAAGTGACCACATTGGGCCTTTCCCAGGACACCAAATACCCCGTCTCCAAATCTCAGCAAATAGTAGGGCTACATAAATATTCCTAGAATAACAGATACAACAAATGTCCGTCGCCGATCTTCCAAGGTGAAAACAAATTGCTCCTGATGCACTACATAATAGCACTGACCAAAGTCAGAGACAATTCACACACGCGCACACGCGCATACCCCCACCCCACATGACACTGCAGGACAGACTCTGCAATACAGGCTTTCGCCAAATGCCGCGCAGACCACACGGGGGCACTGTCGGGCTGTTTTGCCCGTGTTCCATCAGCTTGTCTCCCGAGCAACCCATACTGGCAAACACAGACCACCCCTCTTTAGGAGTGGCAGCATTTGTGGGGAGAGGTGAGTCAAGACCCGAAGTGTAAACGCACTTAGAAAGTTAAGTGTGTCTGAGCAGCCAGCCTCGGTCCCACGCAGCCTCAGCACCTGCAGTGCAAGCAGCTGCAGGTCTGGGTGTTGGGGGAGCACCCCACTGCTCGGCCCACAGAAGCCAACTGTTTCCAGGCCCTGCGGACCCATATGCTAATGCTTCATATCAACCGTAGTCCCTAGAGGAATTGTTTACAATGGGAAGCCTGACGTACTTTTAACTCTCAGACTACCCACATTGTAGAGTTGTGTTTACTAAAGTCTCTGACATGTCTCCAGCATCGGCTCCGTAGCAAATGCATCCCAGCTGTCACCTGGCTCCTTAGCAAGTGTTATCCTCGATTCTGTTGTGGTCCCAGGACCTGTAAGCTTTGCTTTAAAGAATAGGTTATAATGAAGGCTAATTTTTCTGCCTCCTCCGCAGTCAGCAGGACACTGCACTGTCTGCCCGTCCCAGAGACTAAGTAACCAGGTCGGTCGAGAGCAACAACCCTGAACTTTCTCTTGCTTTCCAAGTACAAGGACTGTAGCACATTTATTCTGTGGCTGTTCTCTGCTCCCGCACCGGACAACTTAAGCCCAGGCGCTACTTTCCCCCCTTCCCTGGCCTGGAATACAGCATCGGGTGGGACTTGCCTAGCGTCTATTTTTTATTTTAAAAAGGAGGGAGGGGATCTTAATGAATTCGTTCTCTTAAGCACAAGCGGAAGCTTTTCATTTCTCTCTCGGTTAGCATTTTGTGTGCTTCGGCTTCTCAGCACATGGTCTTGAGAATGCATTCTTACTTCCGTGGGTGGGCTTGCATTGATTTCTTCCCCAGCACTAGGTAGGGATGGACCGTTAGCTCGCACACGTGCTAGTAGCATATGCTCTGCCTCTGAGCTACAGGCACAGGCAGGCAGTCCTTGAGCTGTAGTTATGAACACGCTTCTGACACCCTTATTTTGTGATTATTTAGCACAAATGGAAATTTAAGGGAGGCTTCCTGGCTTTAGACATGATGAAAGACTTTTTTTTTTTTTTGCTTTTGAAACAGGGTTTCTCTGTGTGGTCCAGGCTGTCCTGGAACTCACTCTGTAGAGCAGATTTGCCTCGAACTCAGAGATCTGCCTGCCTCTCCCTCTTGAACTATGGAATTAAAGGTGCCCATGATGAAAAGAATTTAATCCACTCCTAGAGCAATGCAACCAGTGACTGACAGAATTATATTATCTTCTTTTTTTACCTTCTCTTTCCAGCCCCACCAGATCTGGCCCCAAGATTGAGTGATTGATTGATTGATTGATTGATTGATTGATTATATGTAAGTACACTGTAGCTGTCTTCAGACACACCAGAAGAGGGCATCAGATCTCATTACAGATGGTTGTGAGCCACCATGTGGTTGCTGGGATTTGAACTCAGAACCGCTGAAAAAGCATCCAATGCTCTTAACTTCTGAGCCATCTCTCCAGCCCCAGAATTCGATTCTTATTCAAAATTTCATCTAATTACTTTCTTCTCCCTATATAAATTCACCAATGTTGAGTTTAGATACATATTATTTTAGATGTTAATTCTGAATTTATAAAATAAAAATATTATGGTTGGTTTTAATGCCAATTTGTCACAGATTAGAATCAGCTGAATAGGGAGCCTCACCTGAAGACCTGTTCTGAAGAAGTTGATCTGACTGGTGTGGGAAGACCCACCCTGATTGTGGGTGGGCCTGGTAGCAGCTCAGATAAAAAGGTCTTTTCAGTAGGATGTTATCTTGCCTTTTGTCCTAGTGGCCTTCTCTCTTGCCCATGAGTTTGTTTGCCCTGGTTACTGTTGATGATTCTTTCTCTAATGTTAGAATCAGCATTTCCAAGACTAGGTACCAAAAGCTCTCCAGGAACCTTCTGGACTTCTGTGTGCCAGATCAGTACTATGCCACCCTGCCTTGGGGGTGGAACAAATATCAGTTGTTGGACTGCCCAGGTGAAAGACCATTCCCAAGGGACTATTGAGAGGCGTTCAGCCTCAAGGACCAAGTAGCTCTGAGGTAAGTCTCAGCAATCTGGTGTGATTCTGCTGCAGTTACTGTTTAAAACTGGGACAGCATGTGCAAAAAGTATGACGCACAAGGGACTTAGTCACATTTGTGAAATGTGAACAGGTCAGGAGAGACAAGGCTGGAGACAGATGGTGTACTCATTGTCGCCCACAGCAAAAAGTCACCCTCTGAATTCCTTCGGCAGACTTGGCAGGAAGCACAGGGCGCGGGGCCCAGCTGCTCTGTTCAGGTTCTTGGAATTTTCTAAGTGTTAAAAATAGGATGGAAATTTTGAAGACACAGCCATAGCAGAAAGGCCATTGAGAAAGAGGATTGGAGACCTAGATTTCTCCCCAAGAGGAAAGAGAATGCAGTTTATGCCAGTGCTCAAGAGGCCAAGGCAAGAAGACAATGTAAGCTTAGGGATCACCCGGGGCCACAGGACAAGCCCCAACCAGCTGGGTTACACAACAAAATCTTGTCTCAAAGCCAGCTACAGCCATGGATCGCTACCTTCCTAACGCGGCGACACTTTAATACACTTCCTTATGTGTAGTGAACCCCAACCATAAAATTATTTTGTTGCTACTTCATAACTGTAATTTTCCTACTGTTATGAATCTGACGTAATGTAATATCTGATAGCTGTAACATAAATAACGAAACGCAGGGTACCCGTGAAAGGGTTCTTTGACCCACTCCCAAGGTTGATAACCACTGAGCTACAGGATCCTCACTCAACACACCCAAAGGCACTTACAGTCATTAATTTTGTTATTTTTATTATTATTTAAATTGTATGAGTAGAGGTGTCTCACCTTCAGATGCGTCTGTGCACCATGTGCATGCCTGGTGATCTCAGAAGTCAGAAGAGGGCACTGAACCCTCTAGTGCCTGGGAAGTGTTAGTGATCTCAAAAAGAACAGACAGGAGCTAATCTGATGCAATTCACAGCAGGGTCTTTATTCTGTTCGAGCTAGCTGTGTCCCCCCCAACGCACTGCTGTCACAAACAATGGTTTTGGGGGGAGCCCCGAATGTCTACTGGGCAAGGGTTTATAGTAAGCAGCAAGCAGGGAGTACGTGTGCAAGCATCTATTTAGTAAGGTATTGTGGCCTTTAACGTAATTGGCTGGTGCTGAGAGTCACATCATAAGCTTAACTTCTGCTCCCCTCTGCATTGGTGGTCGTTAGGCAGGGGGGTGGGCTTGTAAGCTGGGGATACAGGTCTGTTGGGGGAATAACCTGGAAAGGCTGGTCTTGTTGATGGTGTAACCTGGAGACGCTGGTCTTGTTGGGGATTAACCTAGAGATTGGAGCTAGGCTCGGGTTTTGTTGGGGGGCAACCTGGAAACTAATGCTAGGTACCAGCCTGTTAGTTTACCTGAGTTCAAAGTTAGGTCAGGGTCTCTAACATGGAGTCTGAACTTAAAAGATTCGGCCTCTCACTAGAACTGAAGTTGCAAACAGTTGTAGGTCATGTGGGTGCCGGGACCTGAACCTGGGTCCTCTGGAAAAGCAGTTAAGTGCTTTTAACCACTGAGCCATCTCTGCAGCTCCAGAATGGTTAACTTAATTGTCTGGGTTGGCTTGAGAAAAAGCTAAGATCTTACGTATGCATGGAGGTGCCAACCTGAAGACAGTTCTAGATATGATTAGGTCACAAGGGTTCTGACCAAATTAACAGGTCGCTCTGACCAAATGATGGAGTCATAGCATAATGACATAACAGGGAAATGGTCAAAGGAGGAGGATGGGACCTACTTGAAGAAGTTAGGGCCCTGGGGGTGTGTCCTCAGGGCTAAATCTTGCCCTGGGTCCCTCTATACTCCCCTTTGTCTGGTCCCTGGCCCCACGAAGTGAGCTGCTTTGATTCTATACATCTCTGCTGATGCTGATATCTCTAAGGCTATGAGCCAAGATAAATCCTTCCTCCCTTAGATTGCTCTGTCAGCTGCTCTGCCACAGTGATGTACAAGTCACTAATACAGGCTCCTTTGTTGGGGATTGGTCTTGTGCACTGTTTATTCAGATGCTGATCTGTGCCCAGAAATGTAAAAGTAATTTTTATTCTCCTGTAGTAATTGTTGCCTTGGAGGTTTTCTGCCTGTCTGCTAACCTAGGCCTAGTCCTGGAGGCTTTTAGCACCCATATAATCTTACCTAGACCTAGGACATTTCAGCCTCTGAGACTTACTGCTGAATAAGCTCACCCTTTCTTATTCCATCTGAGCTCTGACTAACTGGTTCAACTCAGCTATTCTGGTTCAAACTCCTCTCCAAGCTGACTGATCCAATCTGCTTCTCTCAACATCTGACTTTTTTGCTCTGCTTGGCCTCAAACTAACTCTGGCAATCTGTTCTGATCTTCTGGCTCCTTCTCATTCTCTGGCTCGTTCTGTCTTCACCTGTGTCTAGCTTGTTCTCTGTGACCTGTCTCTGTAAAACTCTCCCAGGAAAACTGCCTTCTACCTTTTTTTTCCTTTCTCTGAGCTCTTAAGTAGCTTCCCTTTCCTCTCTCTTCTCCTGAGAGTTGGGTGTATCCTAGTCTGTTAAATCTCTCAGATTCGTCACCCTGCCTGCCACTCAATTAGACATCACTTTCAAACATGGGTGCTTCCTTCACAAACTAACTTTACCTTCATTGTTTGGGATTAAAGGTGAGTACTAAGGTCATGTCTGTGTTCCAGCCAGAGGGGCTACGGGTGTGTGCTAAGGCTGAGCCACACCACTAGAAACAGGTTGGGCTTTTGTTTTGTTTTGTTTTTCAGTAAATAACAGTCTCACGTTCACATTGTGATCAAACATCTTGCAATGCAGAGATGTGGTTACAGTGCAGACACCAGCATTGTCATGATATTGAACATCTCCTATATCAATGCTGTGTAAAGATTGCTCCCCGATTATCTCTGATTGGATATTAAAGAGCTGATCAGCCTATGACTGGGCAGGGGAGATAGGAAATTCCAATCCCAGCCAGGGGTCCCAGGGAGAGGGAAGGAGAAGAACCAGGAGGAGAAGAGGTTAGAGAGACCACGTGGACAGACCAAGACGTGGCCATGAGGCAGAGGGTGCAGGAGAAGTCGTGATGAGCAGGTCACCAAGGGATTTGCCACAAGAACACACACGAAGCAGAACAAGCCAGGGAGAGACTCAGATCAAAGATAAAGGACCACGAGGCTGAGGAGTAGATATCCTAGATGCTAGAGTGGGTGACCCTCTGCCAGCCTAGGCCTCCAGGTTACTAATAAACTTAATAGGTCTTTTTGTCTCTGGCTTGGGAGGTAGAATGGGAGCAGATGAGGATTTCTGTGTTTACAGTCCTTCAGTCTTAGTTTGACTATCACCTCAGAATCAAGGGAGAGCGCCAGATGTAGTCCAAAGAAACTGAGGGAGAAGGGAAGAAGGAACACTACTGCAGATGCAAACGGCCTTACTGGCAGAAGGCTGACCGACTCAGGAAAAATAAACTATTGCTACACAAAGAGCTAAAGGAAGGGTAAAGGCTTCCTTAAAGGGGCGGGGGTGGCATTGTCAAGGCCAGAAAAAGGGAAGGCTGTGAGGAAATGGAGGCTGAGAGAGCAGAGACTGGTGCAGCAAAGGTGACTGGGAATAAAGATGGTTCTGATGCAGCCTCTCTTCGTCTAAATAGGAGAATCCACTTGTACAAACTCCGGTTTGTTTGTCTGCCTGTTTGAGACAGGGTCTCTCTGTGTAGCTCTGGCTGTCCTGTAGCCTCATTGCGCAGATGAAGCTGGCCTTGAACTCCCAGAGATCTGCCTGCCCCTGCCTCCTGAGTGCTAGAATCAAAGGCATGCACCACCACACCCAGATTGCAAGCTAACTTAAAAAGTTTTTTATTCTATGTGTTATGAGTATTTTGCTTACTTTTGTGCATCTTGTGCATGTCTAGTGCCCTTGGAGACTAGAAGAGGGTGTCGTGGGCCCTAGAACTGAATTAAACAGGTGTGAGCTATCCTGTGGGTACTGGGAATCAAACCTGGGTCCTCTCGAAGAGTAATCTGTGCTCTTAATTGCTAGGCCACTCCATAGGCCCAACAAACTTTTTTTAAAAGAAAAAAAAAAATGAAGCCATGTGTGCTTTTAAACCCAGTACTAGAGAGTCAAAGGCAGGATGATCTGAGTCTCAAGCCAGCCTGGTCTACATAGAGGGTTCCAGGTCAACCAAGGCTGCATGTTGAGACTCCATCAAAAGAGAAGAGGTGCTGGGGGGGGGGGGGGGGGAGAAAGGAGGAAGGGAAGAAATAGTCTGTAAGACTGAGTAGGATTTGTGTATTTTGTGTCAGGGGTCTTTTCTCGAATAGCTAACCAAGTATCAAATGGGGCTTAGACTGACCAGAGCTACAGCCTTGCTAATGCAGAACAAACGTTATAAATTACACGGAGATTAAAGCAAGTTATTGCCTGTGCACAGCAGGAATGAGCAACACACGGGGCAGGCACTTTTCTCATCTTCAGTTGTAAGTAAATGCTAATTCACAGCGAGCTACCGCTGAGAATGTTGCAGCTTCTTTGTTGATATTCTGAGTGGTTCCAAACACCGTATTATTACAATGAAACGGGCCTTTGAAAAGAGGGTATGTGACCCTGACTTGTTTTCTTACTTAGGGCTCTGAGTAGGGTTTTAGGTCTCCGCGGGCTTAGTAAGGAGTGACATCCACTTCTTTCCAGTACACCATTTATCTTAGGTTCTGGTCCCTCTTTAGCCTTCCACTCTGCTTCCTTTCCATAATTTTCTCCTCTTCCCACCTTCCCCTTACCTTTCACCCATCTCATATTCTTCCCACTTTTCCTGGTTCAGACTGATCTCCCCAACCTTAGAGGCTGGCTGGAAACCAGCACTGAAGATTTGCGCACGTCTCCCTAACTCCCTCTTGTGGTCAGTAGTGGCCACTGCATCCATGTTGAGTTTCCTAGGGAGACCTAACACATGACACGCGAAAGAAATAATTCCACCCAGGTAGTTCAGTGAACTGCTGGGTTTATTGGTTTATTTACAGGAGTATGGATGACCCAAAGACAGGTACATCACTGAAAACAGACTCATCCTTCCAAAATGGTGATAACCCACAAAAGTTACAACCCCGGAGCTCCCTATACAACTTGCTGAGAGCTGGTTTGCAGTTCGCTGGTTTTAGAGTCTCCCCTCCCCAGAAGTTCATTACTGTTCATATAACTTAGGGAAGGTGGGACTTGTGAACTTTGTAGGCTTCAGGAACTTGCTGAGATCTCTAAGTTTCACTTATATCCTGATACCTTGGGCAGCTAAGAGGATACTGATAAAGGAATGTTAGCAAGGTCCGTAACAGCACAAAGCCCTCAGCACTTGTATCCGTCTCTGTCAAAAAGACAATGTCAGATACAGCAGCATAAATAGGAGCCGCTATCCCACCCACGTGGCCGTGACTTACACTTCCCACTGGCCTTCCCAACTTTCCATCCTGGGGTAGTGCTGTGGGACCTCCGTGTCTCGGCAGTGAGGGGATTGCAGTCTGGCCTGGCTCTAACAGATGCCCTCTAGCCTGCCTCGGTGCTGTTTGGACCAGCTTCCCTAACAAGCGGGCCCAGTGCTTTTGGGCTTCCACTGGCCAACCTCAATGTGATTATTTGAATTAGAAACGCCCACCCATCTCTGGCACTCGGACACGTGTTGCCCAGTTGGTTGAAGTTTTGGGAGATCTAGGTGAAGAAACGCTGCAGGCAGTTAGAGATGAAAAACCTTGTACCACTTCCAGTTTGCTGTCTCACATGTTAGTAGTTACGATGTGAGCTCACAGCTGATCCTGCCACCATGCCTTCCTGCCATGATGCTTTATTACCCCTCTGGAACCCTAAGTCTTAGTCATCAGCAACAGAATATACAACACCCGATGCAGGAGAGGAGTCTGGGCTGAGCGCATGATCTTCACTCTAGGATACTTCCTTGGAGGGAGAATGTGCAGCTCACACAGTACAGGGATAACAGCGCAGCCCAGGGACAAGCTTCATCTACTTCTCTTTATTATATTCAGGATGGGTAGCTCATCACCTCTATCTAGTGTTCCCCCTAGAAACCAGCTTTTCACAAATCTCACCACATGGTCTGCTTTGCTGCTCTATGATCCTCGCTGAGGCTGAACCAAGGTCTTAAAAGCTCCATGCCAGGTCTCGAGCCCCCTACTGAATTAACTCCTAGCTCTCCAGTGAACACAAGTTTATCTGGCCCTGGAACTAGGTACCAATCGCCACCTCTGTCATTAGTTTCTCCAGAGTGTCTGTCCTGGGATAGAAATAGTATGTACCTTTCCCATCAGATGGAACTCAAAGACCCAGAAAATAAAGACACTCTCAAATATAAAGAAAACACAATCAATTCAGATTACATTTTCATTAACACTTTAACATTTAATAGAAACTATATACAGTAATCTCACTATATCTTACATGGAGGAGCCACCACAGAAATTTACATAAGTTAAAAGCAAGAATAAGAAGAGCCCAGACCTGTGAGCTGCTTTTCTCGGTCACAGTTCACTAGGAAAAGGGGTTTATATTGCCCAATTATGTGGAGCAGAGGAAAGGCTTAGATACAGGTGTCCTGGCTGGTTGTGTGTCAACCTGACACAAGCTGGAGTTATCACAGAAAGGAGCTTTAGTTGAGAAAAATGCCTCGAAGAGGCGCAGCTGTAAGGCATTTTCTCAATTAGTGATCAAGGGGGTGGGGGGGGAAGGGCCCCTTGTAGGTGGTACCATCCCTGGCCTGGTAGTCTTGGGTTCTATAAGAAAGCAGACCTAGCAAGCCAGGGAAGCAAGACAGTAAATAACACTCCCCCCATCCTCCCCGCCTCTGCATCAGCTCCTGTTTCTTGCCCTGTGTGAGTTACTGTCCTGACTTGCTTTGGTGATGAACAGCAACATGGAAGTGTAAGCTGCATAAATCCTTTCCTCCCCAACTTGCATCTTTGGTCATGATGTTTTGTGCAGGAATAGAAACCCTGACTAAGACCAATTGGTACCAGAGTAGTGGGGTATTCCTGGGACAACCTGACCATGTTTTGGGGAGGACTG
>JADRCH010010772.1:0-16355 GCA_019843965.1 Rhynchomys soricoides
AGGCAGAGGCAGAGGCAGAGGCAGAGGCAGAGGCAGAGGCAGAGGCACAGGGGCAGAGGGGCAGAGGGGCAGAGGGGCAGAGGAAAGACAATAAGAAAACAGTAAAAATCATCTGTTTTCCACAAATAAAGTATTATGCTTTTATAAGAGCAGAGTACCTACCTGTACAGTAAAACACTGATGTTTATAACATACAGTGGTCTCATGTCTCAGCTGGGTGTGTCAGGCAGTGTTCATTGGCACCAATGGCAGGGCGACATTGACAGTATGAAGTATGCATGCTGTGTGTTCAGAACTGGGCCAGCACGGAAGTCCCATGATGCATTGTGGGTGAACATTGCTCTTATGAATTTGATTCCGAGCTAATTTTCAGTTATTGTATATTCAAAACCCTTTTAATATTGGTGTGTGTGTGTGTGTGTGTGTGTGTGTGTGAGAGAGAGAGAGAGAGAGAGAGAGAGAGAGAGAGAGAGAGAGAGTGTGATCCCTATATTCTGTTACATGACTGTTGTGACCCAGCATTTGAGAAGCTCTGGAGAAGTGAAGAAGAGCCATAGGTGAGCCTAGCTTTGTTTTCAGTAGCTGTCTTAATGACCTCATAGAGGATGGATTGAATAAGAAACCCCTAGAGACTAGATCACCTCCAATGGCGATCCGGAGCCTTAAGATGGACCTGATAACAAAGGTGTAGCCATGGGAGCAGGAAAGGGGAGCAGATGCGTCCGAAGGGATTGGATACGGCTTTGGAGTAAAACAAGATTGGAAAATGCTCCCAAGGGCCTAGGACGGAGCTGCTAGCTCAGGCATGGGGCAGGAAGAGTGAAGGATCATGAAAGAAGATGCAAGCGCACTCAAAGACAGAAGTCATCGGAGCGGAGGTGCTGCATCAGATGCGAACATGCTGTGAGGAGTTACAGGTCTAAAGCCGCGAAGTAGATATGGGCTGAGATATGACCGTTGAACCATAGCCACAGATGGAAAAAGCCGGAGAGTCTGAATGGGCCCCTGGTGATACCTACTTTGTGGGGTTGGCTGTGGAGCAGAAGGAATAGCCAGAACTGAAGCCAAACAAGGAAGAAATAGTGCGTGAGAGTCGACGGGAAAAACCTGGCGGATGCCTAGTGACGCAGAGCACAGTAAAATATTGGGGATGATTCTCCCTGTGGGCACCAGAGTGAGATCAGTGTTCAAGGGCCTCTGTGTAGGCCTCTGTCAGGAGGTGCCTGGGGGGTGGGAGCCAGACTACCACAGCTGTGATGAGGTCTGAAAACCAGGAAATGACGTGCCTTCTTCTGTTTTTGTAGCAGAATAGATGGTTAATGTTTTGTGCCCTCTGGTTAGTTACCCATGGGGATGTAGGTCACTGTCATTTGGAAACAAATGTCTGAGCTGAAAAAATGCAAGGCTCAGACTTTGGAAGACAGTCCTTTTTCACAGATGACCTTGACCTGCCAGTGAGAACCATATTTTGACCAGCTAAGTAAATGGGAGATTCGGACTCGCTGTGTGGTACTTGGCTGTGTTAAATGAAAACTAAGCAAATCCATTACTCCAGGCACAAGTTCCAAAGTGTTTCTGTTTGTGTATGTGTTTGTATGTGTGTGTGTGTGTGTGTGTGTATTTTTGTGTATGTGTGTGTGTTTGTGTTTGTATGTGTGTATACGTATTTGTATGTATGTATGCATGTGTGTATGTGTGTATATGTATATGTGTGTGTGTATGTGTCTCTGTGTGTGTGTGTGTGTGTGTGTGTGTGTGTGTGTATACATGTGTACCAGTGTTCTCCTCCCCCCAGGAAGGGGATTTGCTGGCAATAGAAAAGTCAAGGGACAGAAAAAAGCAGAAGACTAAGCACTCCACAGAGACTGTAGGAGACTGTAGTTCATTCTATGCTAACCTGTCGAAGCTGCCCACTAGTTTCTCCCAGGGTATACAAAACTATTTTAATTTAAAACAATTGTTGAAAATATCCCCCTCCAGCCTACCCTGAGAATATGTTCCCTATAGAAACTGAGTTTTCTGGGCTAAAATTGTAAACTGTGGCCTTCCAAGTTGGAAACTCTACTAAATGGCTAAGCCAAATTTTCATCTGAAGTACAGTTGATCCCCGACCTCCACACTGACTCTGGTGCCAAGTCTCCTCAGCTGTTTTCGATTGTTAAATATATTGGTATCACCACCTAAGAGGTTCTGGGACATATTAGGTTCTTCTCATTCTTTAAAATAACCATTGAATATATGAAGACTCATAAAATTAAAGCTGATGTCAACTTAATGGCTCGAGGGATGAGAGAAGGCAGAGAGTTGGTGCTGCAGCTCCTGGATCATGCTGTCCTATCTCCTGATTCTCCCCACAGTAACCAGACATGTTCTACAACAGTTTGAATTCATATATGTATACAGCACTAAAATGAATTTTGTGTATTATCCTTTTGACAAGGGAGAAGAGGTTGCGTGGTAAGTTGTGTCTACCATTGGTTTGCTGTTTGACACGTTGGTGTGTTGTAAAGCACCATCTTTAAAAGTTAACATAAATCTTAGATCTTATGCATAAAACAAACTCAATAAGATAATCTCACAACTATGATAAACCCAGGGAGGCTTGGTATTATCAATTCTGTCTGTTTTCCTCTTTTCTCAGACACTTCCCAGTCACTCTCCCTGCTGTGTAGCATATTACTTTCTGAGAGTTGGCCCTTGACACACAGAGGTGACATTTGACAGGTTAGGAAGACTTCTCAGGCAAATACCAGCCTGGAGTTTAAATGGTAACAGGCCATTTAGCAAACAGACAACAAATAGAACCAGGGAGGCAGAAAGATCATGCCCCACCCTTGCTAGGAAAGAATTTGAAATGAAATTATGCAGTGATCCATCTGGTACCTTCTCTCAGCTGAGCCTAAACACTGAAAAGATGATATTAGCTTAAATGATATTTTCCTTCTTAACAGATAAAATACTCCAATATTTGGGGCATGCTTAACTTAAAAGAGGATTTGTTATTTATCTGAAATTCAAAGTTGGTTGGATGCCCTGTATTTCTACTTATTTGAGGGGAGACCTAGGAGGCACTTCACAGTTCACCTTAGACAAGTCAGGACAACAACTTAGCAGAGTGTATTTTCACTTTCTATCATGTGAGTTCCAGGGATTGAACTCAGGTCCTCCGACTTGGTGGCCGGCATCTTACTTGATGACCCATCTTGCCTGCCTGGCCATCCTATATTCTTATTTGCTGACTCTGGCAATGTTATCATCAATAATGAACATTCAGTTTAGCATGGTCCTTTGCAACTTGGCCTCACCAGATTGGGATGGCCAGAAAGGACTCTCTTCGAAGTCAACTTCTGTAGAGAGAATCTCTCATAAGCATCACCTGTCAATAAAAAAGCTGATGGCCAATGAGCTGAGGCAGAAAAAAGGAGGTGGGGCACTAACAGGAAGAGAGAGGATTCTGGGAAATAGTAAGAATATAAAAGAGAGACTTGGGGAAAGACTCAAGAGATGAGACAAGACAGAGGACAGATGGAAGAGACAGATGTAAACCAGCAGGTAGGTGAGCTCAGGGAGACACTGAGAGAGACACTGAGGAGACTTGAGGGGAGAGGCAGGCCAGGACTGAGGAGAGATAGCTAACCAAGTGGTAGACATGGAGTTGTTTGAATGGGTTAAATAAATTACAAGTCAGGGTATGAGCCAAAGTTTATGGTCAATGCATTTAATAATAAATAATTAGTCTTAGAGTCATCATTCTGGGAGCCAGGGCTGGGAAAGAAAAACTTGGATTTTAAAAATTATTTTTATTAACCAACTTCCCTTGTCAAATAACCAACAATTGGACTCTTTGTCAAAAAAAAAAAACAGGTCAAGAAGTTTAAATACCATAAGCCAGATCTCAGGATTACCTGGTCCAGCCAGAATGGTTCACATTGGGTTAGAATGAACTAGAAAGTAAACGTTTCTTCTCTAATCTCCCTGGGACAGCGGAGTGGCGCTCTCAGCTTGTCTAGTCACTCCTCCTTCATCTTGACTTCCTTTCTGTCATTTAACAATTGGCTAATATTCTAGTGTGGACCTTAGGTGAGGAGATCTGGTCACGTTGAGCATCCTGTTCTTCACTGTCTTTGTGATGAACTTAGAGTCAAAGGAGACCCCAATCTTTCTTCACTTCTGACTCCGTTCTGTGACATGTGAGTTTCTAACCCTTGGCACACCTTCCATGGTAGCCTGAGTTCCTGGCTCCTCTTGGTGATTTCCAGTTCATACTAAAGTTGAGTTTGGTACCTTTCCAAAAGGGCATCCACCACGTTTGAACACCATGTTAACACACAGCAATGAAATGCCTATAAGAAGCAACTTCAGAGAGGAAATATTTATTTTGGCTCACACATTTTAGTGCATCCAGTTCATCTTGATTCGGAAGGCATGGAGGCAAGCAACTTCATGGAGACAGGAGAGGGAGTGTAGCTGGGGATCCTTACCTCCTCACATCTCAGCACAACAGGAAGTAGAGGCGGGACAGGAAGTCATGCTGGGCTACAAACTTCAAGGCCCACACCACCAGATCCACTTTCTCCACCTTTCCAACCTCTCAAGACTGTGTCACCAGCTGGAGACCAAGTATTCAAATATACGAATCCATGGGGGAGATTTTACATGCAGAATGTCACAGGTACTGACTCAAGCAGCCTAGGGTCACTGTCCACAAGCCTTAACTTGACATTGGGTAGGCAGATATAAACATCGCTTTCTAGGTGACATCTGATTCCTAGTGTCTGTTCAGTCTCGTGTTTAACCTTCTTGGGTAAAAGAAGAAAACTCTTTGTCCTCAGCACTCTGCAATTCAGTGCCTTGGAAATTAATGGTGAAAGACAGAAGTGTGACTGTGTGTTCATGTGGACATCTTCAGAGAACAAGGGACTCAAAGAAGCCGACAAGTGAAAACTCATCTTCCAGTCTATAAGTAGGCAGATGAGCGGAGCAGACGTTCTCAAAGGAGCAAGCACAGTAGCCAGCAAATATTTTATTCCGTATTACATTCGACTTACTTTGCCTGTGTGCGCCACGGTGCCCATGCAGAAGTCAGAGGACAACGTGTAAAAGTCAGTTCTTTTCTTCCACCATGTCAACAGATCCCAGGGATTGAACCCAAGTCTTTTGCCACCAGGAAAGGGCACGTCTCCAACCTGTTGAGCTGCGTGCAGCCTGTGTAGTGTGTTCTGGCTTTCCAGGTTTTGTAAGCTGTCATTCATGCTGGGGTGGGCTTAGGTGGTGTAGGTGCCTTTGAACCATTTCTGCTCCTAGAAGTAACCCCTCCCCCGTATTCCCATAAGGACCTCCCCCCCCAAATAATTGGTTTACCAGGTTGGACTTTGGTATCTGTACTTTGGTCTGTCGACAGCTCAGAGAAGGAAAAAAATCATATAATGGTATTACTTGATAATAGTATTAAAAATGATCAAAGATCTCACCAGAGTGATACTGTGTGAAGAAGTAACCAGGCGAAGGAAAGAGAATAGGCTTCTAGGAATGGCAGACATTGGGATGTTGTCTTCTCAGCGTTTATAAGAGTGACACTATCAACTATGCAACATTCCTTTTGTTTGTGAAGAACAGGAGAAGAAAGAACAAAAGTAGATAGATCAGACTTAAGTCTAGTTCTGGCTCCACGGTATAAGCTTCAACTCTTGCCTCTTCACTCCGCAGGATTGCTAACTGCACCAGCTCTAAATCTATTTGCCCATTCCAGACCACCCGCAACCCCGAGGTTAACCCCAAGGTTCCAGCATCTGTCTTCCGCTAAGGCCCCAGGGCTGGTTAAAGCCCAGGATGAAGCCTCCATCTTGTTTGCTGGCCCCAGAGCTGCCTCTGCTGAATCCTGAACATAAACTTTACTTTCAGCTTCTTGATAGTTACTTTGAAGCCTACCAGCACACGTTGGACCCCGAAGAACGGTTTGTATTAGCACAAGCGATGACTGACATTATGCACCGACGTCCCAAGTTTGATCTCAGCCACTCATATTTCACTAAGGCCTACCAAGACAACTGCACCTGCCTGAAGCTTCACCTGCAGCTAGTGAGGGGCATCCTCAGCCACCACGTGAGTAGGACTTTTAATGGCTTCATCTGGGAAGAGGATGGAAAACCTAAGCCAGAAATAAAAGTAATGTTCTTTCATTGCAGGTCCAGAATCTGGATTTTCTGGGCAAAGTGTTTATCTCTAAGCTCATTTGAACTTCTGAATGCCAAGCACTGCTTGGGTTTGTTTTTTTGTTTTTTTTTTTTTTTGTTTTTTTTTGGTTTTGGTTTTTTCAAGACAGGGTTTCTCTGTATAGCCCTGGCTGTCCTGGAACTCACTCTGTAGACCAGGCTGGCCTCGAACTCAGAAATCTGCCTGTTTCTGCCTCCCAAGTGCTGGGATTAAAGGCATGCATGCAGCCACCATTGCCCAGCGGGTGGTTTTGTTTGTTTTGTTTTTGGGTTTGAGACAAGGTCTCACACAGTAGCCTGGCTTGCCTTGAGCTCCTGGCAATCCTGCCTCAGCTTGCCTCAGTGCTGGGGTTGTAGATATGGACCATCACACTTGGCTTTTGAATTTTATTTTATTGAGACTGTCTCCTACCCTGTAGCCCTGGCTACCTTGTACTCATTGTGTAGCTCCAGCTGGTCTGAAACTCTCATCTCAGGCTGTCCTGGAACTTACAGAAATCCACCTGTCTCTGTCTCCTGGATGCTGGGATCAAAGGCATGTACCACAGGCCCAGCTTTCTTTTGCTTTTTCAAATTGGTTGGCTTTACTTTTCTTGGCTTGACCTTTGACTGAGAGACCAGAAGGTCCCATTGTAAGCAAATCTTCAAAACCATGTCCAGGGTAAAAACTAGTGAAGAGACAGAAACACAAGAGAGTTTAGCCTTCTCCTCTCTAGGCTCACAGCTCAGATCCTGGGAATATTTATTCTTTTTAGCTGGAGCAGCAAAGGGAGTATGTCCAGAGGCTCTGGCGAGGGGATCATCCTGAGGCTCACAAGACATTTGGACTTCCCCTGAACGTAATTTGCAAGCAATTTGTTTCCATCAATGACAGCTGGTAAGTTGGCATTGTCTTCAGCATTTTACATTTAATCTTCTGCAGCAATTAAGGATGCAGTACTGCAGTACTGGATCAAAGAACTAAGCTTTTAAGCGCCAGTGAATGTGAGAGACCTTGAGCTGAGCTCATTTATCTGAAGCTGCGCGTGTGCTTTTAAGTTTCTCGGAGAGGAATTCCTTTCTTCTCGCAGTATCACTAAAGAGGCTTCTGAGAATTGGCCAGATGAACCTCTGGGCATTGCCCTTCAAAGAGCAGTATTCAATTTCCTGAGACCACTCAGGGCGGGCACATATTTTGCTCCCCCCCCCCAACATGACTACTTCCTTTCCCTGTTCCTTTCTAGCCTTTGAGTTGGAGGGCTCCTTGAGATGGCAGACCCCAAGTTGAGCAGGATAGCCTGAGATCAAAATCTCCCCATTGCCGCCACAAGGTGGGGAGTAATTGTCTCTCTTCTCTCAATACTGAGCACATACTTTTGAGGACATAGGCCCGAACATAGGCATGGTGCTGAGCTTCAGGGTTAGGTGCACATTAAAGACAGTCTTTATGTAAGAGGTCGCCATGATAGGTTACATCTTTGGGACAGTCAGGGGCCTGTGAGAGACAATAGCTAAGATTCTTCTCTTAAAGAGTTCGGGGGAACCCTGCCGAGATAGAAAGGAAGACCATGTCTTGCAAGCAAGCAGGAAAACCAAACCAACCAAACAAACAAACAAAACAAAGAAAGAGTTCGGTTTGTGAAACTGCACCTCCCCTGTAGACCCCGCACAGCGCTGATGTCTTCACAGTGATGGGCTTGGCACCAGCTGTGTGTACATCTTGGGATGGAAAGAATCTGCTCTTCAGGAAATGGCTTTTGGCAGATGAGGCTAACGCTAAAATGGGCCCTAGAAGCTGTCAGAGTAGTCTCCAAACCCAGTGCCATCGGCTCGGCTGAAGCTTGTTTTCAGGTGTTGAGCCCCATGCTTTCAGATCTAGGACCAAGCTGAAACCCATTTACATAGGTTCTAATGGGAATACGTGTGCTCTTCAGTTTTAAGGGAAGACAAGGGAAGGCCCTTGATGACTAGTTCTGTATCTTTTATTTTATTTTATTTTATTTTATTTTATTTTATTTTATTTTATTTTTTTTAAAAAATCTGCAGACAAGTGTTTTATTGATTTTTTTTTTTTCTTTGCCTCATCTATTCTGGGAGGCTCTCAGTGAACAGAGAGCCTTGTCTTTATTCGTTAATATTTGGGGGGGGGGAGAAAAGGAAAAAATTCAGGCAAAAAATAGATACTAAGAATTGTGGAAATTATTGTCTTCTTATGTAATCACTTTTGTTCTTAAGCTATTCCCTTTTTCAGGCGGTCATTGAAGCGCCGAGGGTTTTGTTATAGTCATTGCTTACTGGGCAATTGGGGATACGTCAGTTTCTTCCCACTTTACAGGGTTTGTGTTAAAGCAAAGAGCATATTGCAGAACTGGTTAATTCTCTCTGGGCTTCCCTGTCTGTAGAAAGATCAGGACATGGAGGAGCTGGGATATTGGTCTTTAAAAATATAAAGTCAGATACCTTCAGAAAAATGTATCTATATTATTTATGTGAAAAATCAAATCATTGCTTTTTTTCTCCTCTTCAAGCCCAGTTTCAGAAAACGTCCATCTGTTGGAGTTCCACCCTTCCCTTGGCCTGGTTGGGCTCATTCCCAAAGCTCTGGAGCACCTGTTGCTGGAGGCTCGCCACGCCTACAAGGCTGCATCACCCAGCAGGCTCACCCAGATGGAGATCCGCATCTTGCAGCTTGCCCTGGACCTGTGGCTCACCCCAGCCAAGCCTGAGGCCTGGTACAGTGCACAGCTCCAGAGAGATGTGGGTGTTTTTAGACAGGGCAGTTGGGTCCTTGGCAAAGAGACCACTTCCTTCCAGATGTTTCTGTTTAGCTCTCTGACTGTTTGGCATTTTCCCCCTCTATTTGGCCAGAGAAAGAGCATAGTCACAAGCCTTGCCAATATTTCTATGTGATTTTTGTTTTGGACAAAGCTTCTAGCTAGCATTATAAGGAAGTTTCTGTAATTAAAATTAAATAGAGGATTACATAGGTATGTAAAAATATTTTCTCACTTCCCACTACTGCTTTAATGATACAGTATTGGGGAGAAGCTGGAGGTACACTGGACAGTCATAATGGTCAGTGGTTCTGGCTGTGTCTGATGATGTGTCTGAACTTGTATTTCAGTCGTTTGCATTGTCCGTTAAGGCTTTGAATGCTGGGCTGGGGCTTCCAAACTGATCTCGTCCTATAGCCACTTGTGACAATGAAGAGTGTCAGCTCTTTAGGTCAACGTGGTACCTGATCCTCTCCTGCCTAAACTAACATCATCTTTTAAGAAAGAAAAGGATTTGTTTCTAAATTTTTATTATTTTATTTGCGTATGTGGGGGGGGGAGGGGCCGTGTGTTTATGGATGTCCACCAAGGACAGAACAGAAGGCTGGGTACCTGAAAGCTGCAGTTCCAACTAGTTGTGAGATGCCCAATGTGGGTACCGAGAAAGGAATTTGGATCCTCTGGAGGAACAGGAAGTTCTAACCCCTGAGCCATCTCCCTCCCCCCACCACCTAAAATCATTTTTAAAGAGACAATTAATTTAAAATTTATTAAAATAATATAAAATTACAGAGAATTGTAGCAGACGAGGAAAGACCACATTCTAATTCATTTAAAGCTATTCAAAGGCAAGTGCTATTGTCCAGTTCCTGATGCTGGGGTCCAGTCCCTGATGTTGGGGTGGCTGGGAAGGAGGATCAGAAAGTCAACGCCTGCCTGAGCTGTACAGTGAGTGCCAAGTCAGCCCGAACTATATAGCAAGATCTTCCCTCAAAAGCAGATAAGGGAAATATAATTCTAAAAAGATGAGAAGAGGCCTGGATATACAGCGCAGTGGCTGAGTGCTCACCTAGCATGCATGAGGCCCTAGGTTCAATTCCAAGGATTGCACAAGTAATTAATGAATCACTAAACCCACTCCTGGTAGGTTTCTGAGCTCAAGCTGTCGTCCAGTGCACAGGATACAATCACACCCTTCATACATTGTTATCTTCCAGTCTTTCTGTTTTGTTTTGGTTTTTGAGACAGTGTCTCACTATGTAGCTCTAGCTGCCGCGATACAATAGACCAGGCTGGCCTCCAACTCACAGAGATCTGCCTGCCTCTGCCTTCCGAGTGCTGGGTTTAAAGGTGTATGCCACCATGCCAGGCTCTACTAGGGCATAATTGATGAAGTGAAATTTGATTCTTAGAGACCGATGGGCAGATTGCTTTGAAAAGAATCATGCCAATGTCTATAAAACCCAACTAATGTATTACAGAAGTACTTCCACTTTAGTATACAGTGCAGTATTAGCATGTGAAATGCAATGTGTGAACTAACTCATTGTGTGCATGCATGAAAGGTGGCATTATGGTATTAATGTAAATTTTCTTGCAATTTATTACAACCATATATACATATGTGTGTGTATGTATATGTATAGATAGATGTGTGTATATTCTATTTATGTATATGTGTGTGTGTGTGTGTGTATAATATATGTGTGCATATGTGTATGCCTGTGTGGACTTATGTGTACCATGTGCATGCAAATACAGGTGCAGGTGCTTACAGAGGCCAGAAGGGGGCCTCAGTTTCCTTTAACTGGACCTATAAGTGGTTGTGCACTGCCTGAAGTGGGTACTGGGAACCAAACCCTGCAAGTGCTCAATCTCTGGGCCATCTCTCTAGCCCATGTTGAGATGATTTTTAACACATTTGGTCACTAGCTATACTTTCGTGTGTGATTCTTTTGGGCTCACTTATGTGAGAAAATAGCTTCACCACTATTCACTCATCTGAGCTTTGATTAAATGGAACTTTATCCTTTCTGTCTATTGTATTTTCTGCAAATATCTTTTCATTTGTCTTTTTTAAAGCAAACCCTCTTATTTTTGCATAGTTGCATCTGCTGTTCGTTTCCTCTGTGACTGTGTCTGTTCTTCTAAATGCAGAGAGAACGGCCCCCTTCAAGTGTTTCATTTGTCTCCTCTGACCCCAATTGTAAGGGTTTGGTTTAATTTTTAAACATCCAACTCTTTTACTCTTCGCTGGAATTAGTGTCCATGGAATGATGATTGAGAAGGCAGAAATTGAAATGTTCCTGACGTTCTGGGCCATTTGTCTTACTTCCATTTTTTACTCTCTCAGTATCTTGCAGTGCCATATTTAATATTAATTGTACAAAACATCTTATCAATTACAGAGACTGTCTGGGGTGACCTGTCTAATCTCTGTTAATGTCACAATTTTAATTATTGCTTTGGGACTACGTTCACAATTAAACCCAGAAATACTGAGTATTTAGATTAATTTTTTTGTATTAGAAAATGCGTGTACCTCTGCCCTCTGAAGGCATGCAGGAATTCAACAGTTCACTTGGCTCTCACACCTGAAGACTTTAGGAGCCTGAAAGTCACATCTCCTGTAGACAAGTCCTATGGTAGATATGTGGTTAAGGAAGATGGCATAGCCTATGAAGAAAGCCAGAAAAAGGAGAGAAAGGGTCCTCAAAATAGGTATTTACTGGAAAGGGCACATTAGCTGTTCATGAAGGCAGAAGGGTATTAAAGGTCACTTGGATGTTTCACGGATCACTCGAGAGTGAGGAGGCGCTGAGAGACAGGTGGGGTCCTGTGAAGCTATGGAACTTGGACGGACGGGGCTACAGACTACTCTTGGTACTACTGAGTGACCTTGTAAGACTTAAAGGTCACAGGCCAGGCTTGGTGCAGGCTCACAATCTCAGATATTCAGGAGGTGGAAGCAGGAAGATTCTAAGTTCGAGGCCAGCCTGGGCAACTTAGTGAGATCTTGTTTGAAAGTAAAAGTAAAAAGTAACTCCATAGTAGAAGGCTCACCTAGCATGAAACCTGAGGTTTAATTCCCAAGCATTTTAGATTCTTCACTGCTGAAGAATAAGCTCTTTGATGCTTCCTGGGGGATCTGGTGAAAACTGAAAGAATTCATAGGTGTGAAAATTCTCTGTCATTTTGAAACTGCAATCAGAGAAGATTGTAAAAGTATGTTCTTTGGCTACCAAAACATTTTTAAAGATTTTTATTTTATGCATATGGATCTTTTGCCTGCATGTATGTCTGTGTGCCACAGGCATACCTAGTGCGTGTGGAAGCCAAACAAGGCATTGGATCCACTAATACTGCAGTTACAAGTAGTTCTGAACTGCCATGTGGGTCCTGGGAATCAAACTCATGTCCTCTGGATGAGCAGCCTGTGCTTTTAACCACCGAACCATATCTCCAATTTCTAAATATTTTTTTAACCAGTGACTTTTATTTCTATTTAGTCTCCTCTCCCTCCAGTTTTTGTGTTTAGATTCAAAACATTTATAATAGCAAGGTTCACCCTCATGATAAAAAAATACTTCTGTATATATTAGCTCTTACAACCCTCTGGGGAGCCCCATTAATTAGTGGTTATCTCTAACTGTCCAGTAGGTGGCCAGGGAATAATGCTTTCAGAGTCTGTACCACCAAGAGTACTTTTTCTTTTTAGTACACATGATGCTTCTTCTTTTGAGTTTTCAAATTACTTGGTTTGCTCTCAGCTCTTTTCAGCTAAAGTGATGGGTGACCCCTTTCTCGTGGAGGAGGTGGGCCTGCTTGCGCTCAGGTCTGCGGTGGACAAAGGACAGAAACAAGGCCAAGATTTCCACACGCTGCTCCTGGACACGTTTTCCAAACTTTTGGAGCTCCTGACACTCCGTCACCGGCTGATAGAAATGAGCGTGGAGAGTGCATACTTGTCTGGGTTAGTGGGGGGACTAGAAGCTTCCTGGAAGGACTTGGGGACTAAATGGGAGAGTCCAGGGCTTGCTGTCCTGAGCAGCTGGATGAAATGATGGCTTCCTTCCTTCCTTCCTTCTTTCTTCCTCCCTCCTTCCTTCCTTTCTTCCCTCCAAGCTTCCCTGTGAGCCTCTCTGACCATTCCACCGAGCAAGAGTCTCCCAGTGGTAACTACATTTTCTTTCTACTCAACTCAAGTCCTTTTATTTAGATGCTTTATATTGGTTTGCCAGCTTTCCAACACAGAATCGCTGCCAGGCTTTTTACCATGCTACCCTGTGACGGGGAATCTTAATCTGTCTGTGCTGTCATAACAGAGTACCCGAGACCGTGTCATCTGTAAAGAATAGAGATCTATATCTAATAGTTCTAGATGTTGAGATGTCCAAGGTCATGGGGTCTGTCTTAGGATTTTGCTGCTGTGAACAGACACCATAACCAAGAACAACATTTAATTGGGGCTGGCTTACAGGTTCAGAGGTTAAGTCCATTATCATCAAGGCAGGGGCATGGCAGCATCCAGGTAGATATGGGGCTGGAGAAGCTGAGAGTTCTACATCTTCATCCAGAGGCAGACAGAAGACTGACTTCTAGGTAGCTAGGAGGAGCATCTTCAAGCCCACACCCACAGTGACACACTGTCTCCAACAAGGCCACACCCACTCCAACAAGGCCACACCCACTCCAACAAGGCCACACCCACTCCAACAAGGCCACACCCACTCCAACAAGGCCACACCCACTCCAACAAGGCTACACCTCCTAATAGTGCCACTCTCTGGGCCGAGCATATTCAAATCACCACAGGGTCCACATCTGGCAAGAGCCTTCTTGCTGCACTAGTCTGAGACAGAAGACAGACGGGCAATAGAGCATGCTGTGCTTATGCTCATCAGTAGAGTAGAGAGAGAAGGAGCAGAGGAAGTCAGAAAGGAGAAGGGGAAAGGGTCTGATGTCCTTCCATCAGGGACCCACTTCCACAATAGCAGGTCCCACAACCAATCACCCCTTAAATGTCTCTGTCTATTATTCTCCTGCTGGGATTAAATTTCTAACATGCCAACTTTGGGGGACATCCAAACCATAGCTCCTGGTATGGGCCTGGGCCACAGCAGTCACTCTGAGGATCTTGACTGACTTTTCTCTTGCACGCAATGAAGCTGACTAGCAGAGGACCTGAGGCAGGAGAATATGTCAGCATATTCTACCAGACAGAGGGACAACATCTCTGTCTGGGGAAGGCTGGGGCTCAGCAGAGCAGAGAAGCCAGGTCCTGATGAGTTCTGTTTGAGTTTTCGGAAGAGCAGGTAGCAAGGAAAGAGTTTTTGTTTCAAATACATAGAGTGTTGTTCTGAGACCATGGATTGGTTCCCGCCCCTGTCAGTCCACCAGCCACCACTGAGGACCTCCTTGACCACAGTCTTTACGGGACTTCGTGTGTACCCTTTCTTCACATTCTTAGACTACTGTCCTTACCAGACAGGTGCAAACGCTTCAGCAGCAAGAAAGTGGAGGGTAGGAAAAAAGTTAAGGAATTAGCCTCGAATCTCCAAATTAGAAAGGAGCAGGAACAGAGTGAGCCATTATCAGTCAAGCTGCTACCTCTCAGACACTGCGTCTCTGCGGTGTATGCATCTCTCGGGAGTTAATATAAAAATTACCCGTCATGTATTATAATCATGATACTTTTCTCATTTGAAAAAAAAAAAAAACACTTTGGGAGCACAGCAAAGAGAATATTTCATTCTTTCTAAGTGGATCAGGGAAAGAGCATCATGGGAAATGATGCTATAAATAGATCTGGGTCCCTGTAAAACATATGGGATCAAGAACCAGTATATCAAAATGGGAGAGTCTGCTCAAGAGATAGTCAAATTAACCTGCAGGCACTGGGTTGGATCTTAATCCAATAGGCTGATGGACTCACAAGAGGACCATTGACACACACACACAGGGAAGGTGTTGGGCGGAAGGGGGCGTAGGCACCATCTACAAACTAGGGAGAGAAAAATTGGACAGCTCCCGCTTCACAACCCTGGAAGGAACCAACTTGCCCACACCTTGATCTCAGATCTGAGACAATGGATTTCTGTTAACACACAGAGCACGTGGTATGTTTCTGTGGTACTTTGTGGCAACCCTGGTGCACTGATCCAGGTGCCAATCGAACTCATGGTGAGAACTGGCTTAGACTGAAGAGAATGGTAGACGTTTAAGACTTGAGTTGCCGGAGAGACATCCGAAGGAGCTGAGAGATGGATCAGGACAGGGCTGAGGGTCGCAAATGAAGACATGGTTTTAGTAGTAGGTTGAGAAGAGAGCCAGGGCTAAAATTAAGACCACATCTGAACTTAAAGAAAAGCCAGTGAAGCCTGGGAGGGGGTGGTCACGGGGCGGGAGCATGGGCAGTGTGGGTCCAGCAAATAGAATTGCTCTCCAGGAAGGGGCTGAGGAGTCAGCATGAACAGCTGGGGAGGAAGTAAGAGCTGAGGTGGTACCCAAGTACATCCCTGTTTCTATTGTTGGCCTGACCTAGTGGGTGCACAAGATCATTTGAGATTGTTTTTGCATATTGCAGGGCTTGCTCTGGTTGGAATTTTGTGCTCTTGCTTAATCGTTGGTGTTCACTTTCTCTTGGCTTAATTGTCTTTCAGAGAAAGCCCCTAACAAGCACACCCTGGCCCCTTCTCTGCTTTTAGGCTATATAAAGAATTGGCCCAGGAGATGGGTTTTGAAGAATCTCATTTGCATCTGAGGCCGGTTCACTTTGAGTTTGCATCACACAAGGACAAGGTGGACCCACCCCCTCCTGTCTTTGTAACTTCTCTGCTGGAGGACAGCAGTCGGGTAGACAGGTGAGCCTCCAGGGGACAGTGGTGTCACAGGGAGAATACTTCCGTCACCACTGGACACAAGTGTGCACATGCTTGTATCTTTACAGCTCCTCCTTGGGTGTAATCTGCTGTTATGCTGGTTTCTTCCCCTTCCTTATTTTCTAATAAGGAAGGAAAGAAAACAATATCTCAATCCAGGGTATAACCGGATTTAAAAACACAAAATCGGGTTAGGGAGATGGCTCTGTGGTTAAAGGGCTTGCTGTGGAAGCTTGGAGACCCAAGTTCAGATCCCAGAACCTCACGGGCGTGGTGAAGACCTGTAATTCCAGCCTCCGGAGGTGGAGATGGGTGATCCCCAGAGCAAGCTGGCTAGCCAGAATAACTCTATGTGTGAGCTCTGGGCCTAGCTGAGAGACCTTCCCTCACTCAACAAGGAAGGAAAGTGATGGAGATCATTTCCAGCATCAACTTTGAGGTTCTGTATACATGAGCACCTCTCCCCCCACATGTGTGCATATACATGGAAACATGCATACACATATGCA
>JADRCH010010773.1:0-16351 GCA_019843965.1 Rhynchomys soricoides
AGGCAGAGGCAGAGGCAGAGGCAGAGGCAGAGGCAGAGGCAGAGGCACAGGGGCAGAGGGGCAGAGGGGCAGAGGGGCAGAGGAAAGACAATAAGAAAACAGTAAAAATCATCTGTTTTCCACAAATAAAGTATTATGCTTTTATAAGAGCAGAGTACCTACCTGTACAGTAAAACACTGATGTTTATAACATACAGTGGTCTCATGTCTCAGCTGGGTGTGTCAGGCAGTGTTCATTGGCACCAATGGCAGGGCGACATTGACAGTATGAAGTATGCATGCTGTGTGTTCAGAACTGGGCCAGCACGGAAGTCCCATGATGCATTGTGGGTGAACATTGCTCTTATGAATTTGATTCCGAGCTAATTTTCAGTTATTGTATATTCAAAACCCTTTTAATATTGGTGTGTGTGTGTGTGTGTGTGTGTGTGTGAGAGAGAGAGAGAGAGAGAGAGAGAGAGAGAGAGAGAGAGTGTGATCCCTATATTCTGTTACATGACTGTTGTGACCAGCATTTGAGAAGCTCTGGAGAAGTGAAGAAGAGCCATAGGTGAGCCTAGCTTTGTTTTCAGTAGCTGTCTTAATGACCTCATAGAGGATGGATTGAATAAGAAACCCCTAGAGACTAGATCACCTCCAATGGCGATCCGGAGCCTTAAGATGGACCTGATAACAAAGGTGTAGCCATGGGAGCAGGAAAGGGGAGCAGATGCGTCCGAAGGGATTGGATACGGCTTTGGAGTAAAACAAGATTGGAAAATGCTCCCAAGGGCCTAGGACGGAGCTGCTAGCTCAGGCATGGGGCAGGAAGAGTGAAGGATCATGAAAGAAGATGCAAGCGCACTCAAAGACAGAAGTCATCGGAGCGGAGGTGCTGCATCAGATGCGAACATGCTGTGAGGAGTTACAGGTCTAAAGCCGCGAAGTAGATATGGGCTGAGATATGACCGTTGAACCATAGCCACAGATGGAAAAAGCCGGAGAGTCTGAATGGGCCCCTGGTGATACCTACTTTGTGGGGTTGGCTGTGGAGCAGAAGGAATAGCCAGAACTGAAGCCAAACAAGGAAGAAATAGTGCGTGAGAGTCGACGGGAAAAACCTGGCGGATGCCTAGTGACGCAGAGCACAGTAAAATATTGGGGATGATTCTCCCTGTGGGCACCAGAGTGAGATCAGTGTTCAAGGGCCTCTGTGTAGGCCTCTGTCAGGAGGTGCCTGGGGGGTGGGAGCCAGACTACCACAGCTGTGATGAGGTCTGAAAACCAGGAAATGACGTGCCTTCTTCTGTTTTTGTAGCAGAATAGATGGTTAATGTTTTGTGCCCTCTGGTTAGTTACCCATGGGGATGTAGGTCACTGTCATTTGGAAACAAATGTCTGAGCTGAAAAAATGCAAGGCTCAGACTTTGGAAGACAGTCCTTTTTCACAGATGACCTTGACCTGCCAGTGAGAACCATATTTTGACCAGCTAAGTAAATGGGAGATTCGGACTCGCTGTGTGGTACTTGGCTGTGTTAAATGAAAACTAAGCAAATCCATTACTCCAGGCACAAGTTCCAAAGTGTTTCTGTTTGTGTATGTGTTTGTATGTGTGTGTGTGTGTGTGTGTGTATTTTTGTGTATGTGTGTGTGTTTGTGTTTGTATGTGTGTATACGTATTTGTATGTATGTATGCATGTGTGTATGTGTGTATATGTATATGTGTGTGTGTATGTGTCTCTGTGTGTGTGTGTGTGTGTGTGTGTGTGTGTGTATACATGTGTACCAGTGTTCTCCTCCCCCCCAGGAAGGGGATTTGCTGGCAATAGAAAAGTCAAGGGACAGAAAAAAAGCAGAAGACTAAGCACTCCACAGAGACTGTAGGAGACTGTAGTTCATTCTATGCTAACCTGTCGAAGCTGCCCACTAGTTTCTCCCAGGGTATACAAAACTATTTTAATTTAAAACAATTGTTGAAAATATCCCCCTCCAGCCTACCCTGAGAATATGTTCCCTATAGAAACTGAGTTTTCTGGGCTAAAATTGTAAACTGTGGCCTTCCAAGTTGGAAACTCTACTAAATGGCTAAGCCAAATTTTCATCTGAAGTACAGTTGATCCCCGACCTCCACACTGACTCTGGTGCCAAGTCTCCTCAGCTGTTTTCGATTGTTAAATATATTGGTATCACCACCTAAGAGGTTCTGGGACATATTAGGTTCTTCTCATTCTTTAAAATAACCATTGAATATATGAAGACTCATAAAATTAAAGCTGATGTCAACTTAATGGCTCGAGGGATGAGAGAAGGCAGAGAGTTGGTGCTGCAGCTCCTGGATCATGCTGTCCTATCTCCTGATTCTCCCCACAGTAACCAGACATGTTCTACAACAGTTTGAATTCATATATGTATACAGCACTAAAATGAATTTTGTGTATTATCCTTTTGACAAGGGAGAAGAGGTTGCGTGGTAAGTTGTGTCTACCATTGGTTTGCTGTTTGACACGTTGGTGTGTTGTAAAGCACCATCTTTAAAAGTTAACATAAATCTTAGATCTTATGCATAAAACAAACTCAATAAGATAATCTCACAACTATGATAAACCCAGGGAGGCTTGGTATTATCAATTCTGTCTGTTTTCCTCTTTTCTCAGACACTTCCCAGTCACTCTCCCTGCTGTGTAGCATATTACTTTCTGAGAGTTGGCCCTTGACACACAGAGGTGACATTTGACAGGTTAGGAAGACTTCTCAGGCAAATACCAGCCTGGAGTTTAAATGGTAACAGGCCATTTAGCAAACAGACAACAAATAGAACCAGGGAGGCAGAAAGATCATGCCCCACCCTTGCTAGGAAAGAATTTGAAATGAAATTATGCAGTGATCCATCTGGTACCTTCTCTCAGCTGAGCCTAAACACTGAAAAGATGATATTAGCTTAAATGATATTTTCCTTCTTAACAGATAAAATACTCCAATATTTGGGGCATGCTTAACTTAAAAGAGGATTTGTTATTTATCTGAAATTCAAAGTTGGTTGGATGCCCTGTATTTCTACTTATTTGAGGGGAGACCTAGGAGGCACTTCACAGTTCACCTTAGACAAGTCAGGACAACAACTTAGCAGAGTGTATTTTCACTTTCTATCATGTGAGTTCCAGGGATTGAACTCAGGTCCTCCGACTTGGTGGCCGGCATCTTACTTGATGACCCATCTTGCCTGCCTGGCCATCCTATATTCTTATTTGCTGACTCTGGCAATGTTATCATCAATAATGAACATTCAGTTTAGCATGGTCCTTTGCAACTTGGCCTCACCAGATTGGGATGGCCAGAAAGGACTCTCTTCGAAGTCAACTTCTGTAGAGAGAATCTCTCATAAGCATCACCTGTCAATAAAAAAGCTGATGGCCAATGAGCTGAGGCAGAAAAAAGGAGGTGGGGCACTAACAGGAAGAGAGAGGATTCTGGGAAATAGTAAGAATATAAAAGAGAGACTTGGGGAAAGACTCAAGAGATGAGACAAGACAGAGGACAGATGGAAGAGACAGATGTAAACCAGCAGGTAGGTGAGCTCAGGGAGACACTGAGAGAGACACTGAGGAGACTTGAGGGGAGAGGCAGGCCAGGACTGAGGAGAGATAGCTAACCAAGTGGTAGACATGGAGTTGTTTGAATGGGTTAAATAAATTACAAGTCAGGGTATGAGCCAAAGTTTATGGTCAATGCATTTAATAATAAATAATTAGTCTTAGAGTCATCATTCTGGGAGCCAGGGCTGGGAAAGAAAAACTTGGATTTTAAAAATTATTTTTATTAACCAACTTCCCTTGTCAAATAACCAACAATTGGACTCTTTGTCAAAAAAAAAAAACAGGTCAAGAAGTTTAAATACCATAAGCCAGATCTCAGGATTACCTGGTCCAGCCAGAATGGTTCACATTGGGTTAGAATGAACTAGAAAGTAAACGTTTCTTCTCTAATCTCCCTGGGACAGCGGAGTGGCGCTCTCAGCTTGTCTAGTCACTCCTCCTTCATCTTGACTTCCTTTCTGTCATTTAACAATTGGCTAATATTCTAGTGTGGACCTTAGGTGAGGAGATCTGGTCACGTTGAGCATCCTGTTCTTCACTGTCTTTGTGATGAACTTAGAGTCAAAGGAGACCCCAATCTTTCTTCACTTCTGACTCCGTTCTGTGACATGTGAGTTTCTAACCCTTGGCACACCTTCCATGGTAGCCTGAGTTCCTGGCTCCTCTTGGTGATTTCCAGTTCATACTAAAGTTGAGTTTGGTACCTTTCCAAAAGGGCATCCACCACGTTTGAACACCATGTTAACACACAGCAATGAAATGCCTATAAGAAGCAACTTCAGAGAGGAAATATTTATTTTGGCTCACACATTTTAGTGCATCCAGTTCATCTTGATTCGGAAGGCATGGAGGCAAGCAACTTCATGGAGACAGGAGAGGGAGTGTAGCTGGGGATCCTTACCTCCTCACATCTCAGCACAACAGGAAGTAGAGGTGGGACAGGAAGTCATGCTGGGCTACAAACTTCAAGGCCCACACCACCAGATCCACTTTCTCCACCTTTCCAACCTCTCAAGACTGTGTCACCAGCTGGAGACCAAGTATTCAAATATACGAATCCATGGGGGAGATTTTACATGCAGAATGTCACAGGTACTGACTCAAGCAGCCTAGGGTCACTGTCCACAAGCCTTAACTTGACATTGGGTAGGCAGATATAAACATCGCTTTCTAGGTGACATCTGATTCCTAGTGTCTGTTCAGTCTCGTGTTTAACCTTCTTGGGTAAAAGAAGAAAACTCTTTGTCCTCAGCACTCTGCAATTCAGTGCCTTGGAAATTAATGGTGAAAGACAGAAGTGTGACTGTGTGTTCATGTGGACATCTTCAGAGAACAAGGGACTCAAAGAAGCCGACAAGTGAAAACTCATCTTCCAGTCTATAAGTAGGCAGATGAGCGGAGCAGACGTTCTCAAAGGAGCAAGCACAGTAGCCAGCAAATATTTTATTCCGTATTACATTCGACTTACTTTGCCTGTGTGCGCCACGGTGCCCATGCAGAAGTCAGAGGACAACGTGTAAAAGTCAGTTCTTTTCTTCCACCATGTCAACAGATCCCAGGGATTGAACCCAAGTCTTTTGCCACCAGGAAAGGGCACGTCTCCAACCTGTTGAGCTGCGTGCAGCCTGTGTAGTGTGTTCTGGCTTTCCAGGTTTTGTAAGCTGTCATTCATGCTGGGGTGGGCTTAGGTGGTGTAGGTGCCTTTGAACCATTTCTGCTCCTAGAAGTAACCCCTCCCCCGTATTCCCATAAGGACCTCCCCCCCCCAAATAATTGGTTTACCAGGTTGGACTTTGGTATCTGTACTTTGGTCTGTCGACAGCTCAGAGAAGGAAAAAAATCATATAATGGTATTACTTGATAATAGTATTAAAAATGATCAAAGATCTCACCAGAGTGATACTGTGTGAAGAAGTAACCAGGCGAAGGAAAGAGAATAGGCTTCTAGGAATGGCAGACATTGGGATGTTGTCTTCTCAGCGTTTATAAGAGTGACACTATCAACTATGCAACATTCCTTTTGTTTGTGAAGAACAGGAGAAGAAAGAACAAAAGTAGATAGATCAGACTTAAGTCTAGTTCTGGCTCCACGGTATAAGCTTCAACTCTTGCCTCTTCACTCCGCAGGATTGCTAACTGCACCAGCTCTAAATCTATTTGCCCATTCCAGACCACCCGCAACCCCGAGGTTAACCCCAAGGTTCCAGCATCTGTCTTCCGCTAAGGCCCCAGGGCTGGTTAAAGCCCAGGATGAAGCCTCCATCTTGTTTGCTGGCCCCAGAGCTGCCTCTGCTGAATCCTGAACATAAACTTTACTTTCAGCTTCTTGATAGTTACTTTGAAGCCTACCAGCACACGTTGGACCCCGAAGAACGGTTTGTATTAGCACAAGCGATGACTGACATTATGCACCGACGTCCCAAGTTTGATCTCAGCCACTCATATTTCACTAAGGCCTACCAAGACAACTGCACCTGCCTGAAGCTTCACCTGCAGCTAGTGAGGGGCATCCTCAGCCACCACGTGAGTAGGACTTTTAATGGCTTCATCTGGGAAGAGGATGGAAAACCTAAGCCAGAAATAAAAGTAATGTTCTTTCATTGCAGGTCCAGAATCTGGATTTTCTGGGCAAAGTGTTTATCTCTAAGCTCATTTGAACTTCTGAATGCCAAGCACTGCTTGGGTTTGTTTTTTTGTTTTTTTTTTTTTTTGTTTTTTTTTGGTTTTGGTTTTTTCAAGACAGGGTTTCTCTGTATAGCCCTGGCTGTCCTGGAACTCACTCTGTAGACCAGGCTGGCCTCGAACTCAGAAATCTGCCTGTTTCTGCCTCCCAAGTGCTGGGATTAAAGGCATGCATGCAGCCACCATTGCCCAGCGGGTGGTTTTGTTTGTTTTGTTTTTGGGTTTGAGACAAGGTCTCACACAGTAGCCTGGCTTGCCTTGAGCTCCTGGCAATCCTGCCTCAGCTTGCCTCAGTGCTGGGGTTGTAGATATGGACCATCACACTTGGCTTTTGAATTTTATTTTATTGAGACTGTCTCCTACCCTGTAGCCCTGGCTACCTTGTACTCATTGTGTAGCTCCAGCTGGTCTGAAACTCTCATCTCAGGCTGTCCTGGAACTTACAGAAATCCACCTGTCTCTGTCTCCTGGATGCTGGGATCAAAGGCATGTACCACAGGCCCAGCTTTCTTTTGCTTTTTCAAATTGGTTGGCTTTACTTTTCTTGGCTTGACCTTTGACTGAGAGACCAGAAGGTCCCATTGTAAGCAAATCTTCAAAACCATGTCCAGGGTAAAAACTAGTGAAGAGACAGAAACACAAGAGAGTTTAGCCTTCTCCTCTCTAGGCTCACAGCTCAGATCCTGGGAATATTTATTCTTTTTAGCTGGAGCAGCAAAGGGAGTATGTCCAGAGGCTCTGGCGAGGGGATCATCCTGAGGCTCACAAGACATTTGGACTTCCCCTGAACGTAATTTGCAAGCAATTTGTTTCCATCAATGACAGCTGGTAAGTTGGCATTGTCTTCAGCATTTTACATTTAATCTTCTGCAGCAATTAAGGATGCAGTACTGCAGTACTGGATCAAAGAACTAAGCTTTTAAGCGCCAGTGAATGTGAGAGACCTTGAGCTGAGCTCATTTATCTGAAGCTGCGCGTGTGCTTTTAAGTTTCTCGGAGAGGAATTCCTTTCTTCTCGCAGTATCACTAAAGAGGCTTCTGAGAATTGGCCAGATGAACCTCTGGGCATTGCCCTTCAAAGAGCAGTATTCAATTTCCTGAGACCACTCAGGGCGGGCACATATTTTGCTCCCCCCCCCCAACATGACTACTTCCTTTCCCTGTTCCTTTCTAGCCTTTGAGTTGGAGGGCTCCTTGAGATGGCAGACCCCAAGTTGAGCAGGATAGCCTGAGATCAAAATCTCCCCATTGCCGCCACAAGGTGGGGAGTAATTGTCTCTCTTCTCTCAATACTGAGCACATACTTTTGAGGACATAGGCCCGAACATAGGCATGGTGCTGAGCTTCAGGGTTAGGTGCACATTAAAGACAGTCTTTATGTAAGAGGTCGCCATGATAGGTTACATCTTTGGGACAGTCAGGGGCCTGTGAGAGACAATAGCTAAGATTCTTCTCTTAAAGAGTTCGGGGGAACCCTGCCGAGATAGAAAGGAAGACCATGTCTTGCAAGCAAGCAGGAAAACCAAACCAACCAAACAAACAAACAAAACAAAGAAAGAGTTCGGTTTGTGAAACTGCACCTCCCCTGTAGACCCCGCACAGCGCTGATGTCTTCACAGTGATGGGCTTGGCACCAGCTGTGTGTACATCTTGGGATGGAAAGAATCTGCTCTTCAGGAAATGGCTTTTGGCAGATGAGGCTAACGCTAAAATGGGCCCTAGAAGCTGTCAGAGTAGTCTCCAAACCCAGTGCCATCGGCTCGGCTGAAGCTTGTTTTCAGGTGTTGAGCCCCATGCTTTCAGATCTAGGACCAAGCTGAAACCCATTTACATAGGTTCTAATGGGAATACGTGTGCTCTTCAGTTTTAAGGGAAGACAAGGGAAGGCCCTTGATGACTAGTTCTGTATCTTTTATTTTATTTTATTTTATTTTATTTTATTTTATTTTATTTTATTTTTTTTAAAAAATCTGCAGACAAGTGTTTTATTGATTTTTTTTTTTTCTTTGCCTCATCTATTCTGGGAGGCTCTCAGTGAACAGAGAGCCTTGTCTTTATTCGTTAATATTTGGGGGGGGGGAGAAAAGGAAAAAATTCAGGCAAAAAATAGATACTAAGAATTGTGGAAATTATTGTCTTCTTATGTAATCACTTTTGTTCTTAAGCTATTCCCTTTTTCAGGCGGTCATTGAAGCGCCGAGGGTTTTGTTATAGTCATTGCTTACTGGGCAATTGGGGATACGTCAGTTTCTTCCCACTTTACAGGGTTTGTGTTAAAGCAAAGAGCATATTGCAGAACTGGTTAATTCTCTCTGGGCTTCCCTGTCTGTAGAAAGATCAGGACATGGAGGAGCTGGGATATTGGTCTTTAAAAATATAAAGTCAGATACCTTCAGAAAAATGTATCTATATTATTTATGTGAAAAATCAAATCATTGCTTTTTTTCTCCTCTTCAAGCCCAGTTTCAGAAAACGTCCATCTGTTGGAGTTCCACCCTTCCCTTGGCCTGGTTGGGCTCATTCCCAAAGCTCTGGAGCACCTGTTGCTGGAGGCTCGCCACGCCTACAAGGCTGCATCACCCAGCAGGCTCACCCAGATGGAGATCCGCATCTTGCAGCTTGCCCTGGACCTGTGGCTCACCCCAGCCAAGCCTGAGGCCTGGTACAGTGCACAGCTCCAGAGAGATGTGGGTGTTTTTAGACAGGGCAGTTGGGTCCTTGGCAAAGAGACCACTTCCTTCCAGATGTTTCTGTTTAGCTCTCTGACTGTTTGGCATTTTCCCCCTCTATTTGGCCAGAGAAAGAGCATAGTCACAAGCCTTGCCAATATTTCTATGTGATTTTTGTTTTGGACAAAGCTTCTAGCTAGCATTATAAGGAAGTTTCTGTAATTAAAATTAAATAGAGGATTACATAGGTATGTAAAAATATTTTCTCACTTCCCACTACTGCTTTAATGATACAGTATTGGGGAGAAGCTGGAGGTACACTGGACAGTCATAATGGTCAGTGGTTCTGGCTGTGTCTGATGATGTGTCTGAACTTGTATTTCAGTCGTTTGCATTGTCCGTTAAGGCTTTGAATGCTGGGCTGGGGCTTCCAAACTGATCTCGTCCTATAGCCACTTGTGACAATGAAGAGTGTCAGCTCTTTAGGTCAACGTGGTACCTGATCCTCTCCTGCCTAAACTAACATCATCTTTTAAGAAAGAAAAGGATTTGTTTCTAAATTTTTATTATTTTATTTGCGTATGTGGGGGGGGGGAGGGGCCGTGTGTTTATGGATGTCCACCAAGGACAGAACAGAAGGCTGGGTACCTGAAAGCTGCAGTTCCAACTAGTTGTGAGATGCCCAATGTGGGTACCGAGAAAGGAATTTGGATCCTCTGGAGGAACAGGAAGTTCTAACCCCTGAGCCATCTCCCTCCCCCCACCACCTAAAATCATTTTTAAAGAGACAATTAATTTAAAATTTATTAAAATAATATAAAATTACAGAGAATTGTAGCAGACGAGGAAAGACCACATTCTAATTCATTTAAAGCTATTCAAAGGCAAGTGCTATTGTCCAGTTCCTGATGCTGGGGTCCAGTCCCTGATGTTGGGGTGGCTGGGAAGGAGGATCAGAAAGTCAACGCCTGCCTGAGCTGTACAGTGAGTGCCAAGTCAGCCCGAACTATATAGCAAGATCTTCCCTCAAAAGCAGATAAGGGAAATATAATTCTAAAAAGATGAGAAGAGGCCTGGATATACAGCGCAGTGGCTGAGTGCTCACCTAGCATGCATGAGGCCCTAGGTTCAATTCCAAGGATTGCACAAGTAATTAATGAATCACTAAACCCACTCCTGGTAGGTTTCTGAGCTCAAGCTGTCGTCCAGTGCACAGGATACAATCACACCCTTCATACATTGTTATCTTCCAGTCTTTCTGTTTTGTTTTGGTTTTTGAGACAGTGTCTCACTATGTAGCTCTAGCTGCCGCGATACAATAGACCAGGCTGGCCTCCAACTCACAGAGATCTGCCTGCCTCTGCCTTCCGAGTGCTGGGTTTAAAGGTGTATGCCACCATGCCAGGCTCTACTAGGGCATAATTGATGAAGTGAAATTTGATTCTTAGAGACCGATGGGCAGATTGCTTTGAAAAGAATCATGCCAATGTCTATAAAACCCAACTAATGTATTACAGAAGTACTTCCACTTTAGTATACAGTGCAGTATTAGCATGTGAAATGCAATGTGTGAACTAACTCATTGTGTGCATGCATGAAAGGTGGCATTATGGTATTAATGTAAATTTTCTTGCAATTTATTACAACCATATATACATATGTGTGTGTATGTATATGTATAGATAGATGTGTGTATATTCTATTTATGTATATGTGTGTGTGTGTGTGTGTATAATATATGTGTGCATATGTGTATGCCTGTGTGGACTTATGTGTACCATGTGCATGCAAATACAGGTGCAGGTGCTTACAGAGGCCAGAAGGGGGCCTCAGTTTCCTTTAACTGGACCTATAAGTGGTTGTGCACTGCCTGAAGTGGGTACTGGGAACCAAACCCTGCAAGTGCTCAATCTCTGGGCCATCTCTCTAGCCCATGTTGAGATGATTTTTAACACATTTGGTCACTAGCTATACTTTCGTGTGTGATTCTTTTGGGCTCACTTATGTGAGAAAATAGCTTCACCACTATTCACTCATCTGAGCTTTGATTAAATGGAACTTTATCCTTTCTGTCTATTGTATTTTCTGCAAATATCTTTTCATTTGTCTTTTTTAAAGCAAACCCTCTTATTTTTGCATAGTTGCATCTGCTGTTCGTTTCCTCTGTGACTGTGTCTGTTCTTCTAAATGCAGAGAGAACGGCCCCCTTCAAGTGTTTCATTTGTCTCCTCTGACCCCAATTGTAAGGGTTTGGTTTAATTTTTAAACATCCAACTCTTTTACTCTTCGCTGGAATTAGTGTCCATGGAATGATGATTGAGAAGGCAGAAATTGAAATGTTCCTGACGTTCTGGGCCATTTGTCTTACTTCCATTTTTTACTCTCTCAGTATCTTGCAGTGCCATATTTAATATTAATTGTACAAAACATCTTATCAATTACAGAGACTGTCTGGGGTGACCTGTCTAATCTCTGTTAATGTCACAATTTTAATTATTGCTTTGGGACTACGTTCACAATTAAACCCAGAAATACTGAGTATTTAGATTAATTTTTTTGTATTAGAAAATGCGTGTACCTCTGCCCTCTGAAGGCATGCAGGAATTCAACAGTTCACTTGGCTCTCACACCTGAAGACTTTAGGAGCCTGAAAGTCACATCTCCTGTAGACAAGTCCTATGGTAGATATGTGGTTAAGGAAGATGGCATAGCCTATGAAGAAAGCCAGAAAAAGGAGAGAAAGGGTCCTCAAAATAGGTATTTACTGGAAAGGGCACATTAGCTGTTCATGAAGGCAGAAGGGTATTAAAGGTCACTTGGATGTTTCACGGATCACTCGAGAGTGAGGAGGCGCTGAGAGACAGGTGGGGTCCTGTGAAGCTATGGAACTTGGACGGACGGGGCTACAGACTACTCTTGGTACTACTGAGTGACCTTGTAAGACTTAAAGGTCACAGGCCAGGCTTGGTGCAGGCTCACAATCTCAGATATTCAGGAGGTGGAAGCAGGAAGATTCTAAGTTCGAGGCCAGCCTGGGCAACTTAGTGAGATCTTGTTTGAAAGTAAAAGTAAAAAGTAACTCCATAGTAGAAGGCTCACCTAGCATGAAACCTGAGGTTTAATTCCCAAGCATTTTAGATTCTTCACTGCTGAAGAATAAGCTCTTTGATGCTTCCTGGGGGATCTGGTGAAAACTGAAAGAATTCATAGGTGTGAAAATTCTCTGTCATTTTGAAACTGCAATCAGAGAAGATTGTAAAAGTATGTTCTTTGGCTACCAAAACATTTTTAAAGATTTTTATTTTATGCATATGGATCTTTTGCCTGCATGTATGTCTGTGTGCCACAGGCATACCTAGTGCGTGTGGAAGCCAAACAAGGCATTGGATCCACTAATACTGCAGTTACAAGTAGTTCTGAACTGCCATGTGGGTCCTGGGAATCAAACTCATGTCCTCTGGATGAGCAGCCTGTGCTTTTAACCACCGAACCATATCTCCAATTTCTAAATATTTTTTTAACCAGTGACTTTTATTTCTATTTAGTCTCCTCTCCCTCCAGTTTTTGTGTTTAGATTCAAAACATTTATAATAGCAAGGTTCACCCTCATGATAAAAAAATACTTCTGTATATATTAGCTCTTACAACCCTCTGGGGAGCCCCATTAATTAGTGGTTATCTCTAACTGTCCAGTAGGTGGCCAGGGAATAATGCTTTCAGAGTCTGTACCACCAAGAGTACTTTTTCTTTTTAGTACACATGATGCTTCTTCTTTTGAGTTTTCAAATTACTTGGTTTGCTCTCAGCTCTTTTCAGCTAAAGTGATGGGTGACCCCTTTCTCGTGGAGGAGGTGGGCCTGCTTGCGCTCAGGTCTGCGGTGGACAAAGGACAGAAACAAGGCCAAGATTTCCACACGCTGCTCCTGGACACGTTTTCCAAACTTTTGGAGCTCCTGACACTCCGTCACCGGCTGATAGAAATGAGCGTGGAGAGTGCATACTTGTCTGGGTTAGTGGGGGGACTAGAAGCTTCCTGGAAGGACTTGGGGACTAAATGGGAGAGTCCAGGGCTTGCTGTCCTGAGCAGCTGGATGAAATGATGGCTTCCTTCCTTCCTTCCTTCTTTCTTCCTCCCTCCTTCCTTCCTTTCTTCCCTCCAAGCTTCCCTGTGAGCCTCTCTGACCATTCCACCGAGCAAGAGTCTCCCAGTGGTAACTACATTTTCTTTCTACTCAACTCAAGTCCTTTTATTTAGATGCTTTATATTGGTTTGCCAGCTTTCCAACACAGAATCGCTGCCAGGCTTTTTACCATGCTACCCTGTGACGGGGAATCTTAATCTGTCTGTGCTGTCATAACAGAGTACCCGAGACCGTGTCATCTGTAAAGAATAGAGATCTATATCTAATAGTTCTAGATGTTGAGATGTCCAAGGTCATGGGGTCTGTCTTAGGATTTTGCTGCTGTGAACAGACACCATAACCAAGAACAACATTTAATTGGGGCTGGCTTACAGGTTCAGAGGTTAAGTCCATTATCATCAAGGCAGGGGCATGGCAGCATCCAGGTAGATATGGGGCTGGAGAAGCTGAGAGTTCTACATCTTCATCCAGAGGCAGACAGAAGACTGACTTCTAGGTAGCTAGGAGGAGCATCTTCAAGCCCACACCCACAGTGACACACTGTCTCCAACAAGGCCACACCCACTCCAACAAGGCCACACCCACTCCAACAAGGCCACACCCACTCCAACAAGGCCACACCCACTCCAACAAGGCCACACCCACTCCAACAAGGCTACACCTCCTAATAGTGCCACTCTCTGGGCCGAGCATATTCAAATCACCACAGGGTCCACATCTGGCAAGAGCCTTCTTGCTGCACTAGTCTGAGACAGAAGACAGACGGGCAATAGAGCATGCTGTGCTTATGCTCATCAGTAGAGTAGAGAGAGAAGGAGCAGAGGAAGTCAGAAAGGAGAAGGGGAAAGGGTCTGATGTCCTTCCATCAGGGACCCACTTCCACAATAGCAGGTCCCACAACCAATCACCCCTTAAATGTCTCTGTCTATTATTCTCCTGCTGGGATTAAATTTCTAACATGCCAACTTTGGGGGACATCCAAACCATAGCTCCTGGTATGGGCCTGGGCCACAGCAGTCACTCTGAGGATCTTGACTGACTTTTCTCTTGCACGCAATGAAGCTGACTAGCAGAGGACCTGAGGCAGGAGAATATGTCAGCATATTCTACCAGACAGAGGGACAACATCTCTGTCTGGGGAAGGCTGGGGCTCAGCAGAGCAGAGAAGCCAGGTCCTGATGAGTTCTGTTTGAGTTTTCGGAAGAGCAGGTAGCAAGGAAAGAGTTTTTGTTTCAAATACATAGAGTGTTGTTCTGAGACCATGGATTGGTTCCCGCCCCTGTCAGTCCACCAGCCACCACTGAGGACCTCCTTGACCACAGTCTTTACGGGACTTCGTGTGTACCCTTTCTTCACATTCTTAGACTACTGTCCTTACCAGACAGGTGCAAACGCTTCAGCAGCAAGAAAGTGGAGGGTAGGAAAAAAGTTAAGGAATTAGCCTCGAATCTCCAAATTAGAAAGGAGCAGGAACAGAGTGAGCCATTATCAGTCAAGCTGCTACCTCTCAGACACTGCGTCTCTGCGGTGTATGCATCTCTCGGGAGTTAATATAAAAATTACCCGTCATGTATTATAATCATGATACTTTTCTCATTTGAAAAAAAAAAAAAACACTTTGGGAGCACAGCAAAGAGAATATTTCATTCTTTCTAAGTGGATCAGGGAAAGAGCATCATGGGAAATGATGCTATAAATAGATCTGGGTCCCTGTAAAACATATGGGATCAAGAACCAGTATATCAAAATGGGAGAGTCTGCTCAAGAGATAGTCAAATTAACCTGCAGGCACTGGGTTGGATCTTAATCCAATAGGCTGATGGACTCACAAGAGGACCATTGACACACACACACAGGGAAGGTGTTGGGCGGAAGGGGGCGTAGGCACCATCTACAAACTAGGGAGAGAAAAATTGGACAGCTCCCGCTTCACAACCCTGGAAGGAACCAACTTGCCCACACCTTGATCTCAGATCTGAGACAATGGATTTCTGTTAACACACAGAGCACGTGGTATGTTTCTGTGGTACTTTGTGGCAACCCTGGTGCACTGATCCAGGTGCCAATCGAACTCATGGTGAGAACTGGCTTAGACTGAAGAGAATGGTAGACGTTTAAGACTTGAGTTGCCGGAGAGACATCCGAAGGAGCTGAGAGATGGATCAGGACAGGGCTGAGGGTCGCAAATGAAGACATGGTTTTAGTAGTAGGTTGAGAAGAGAGCCAGGGCTAAAATTAAGACCACATCTGAACTTAAAGAAAAGCCAGTGAAGCCTGGGAGGGGGTGGTCACGGGGCGGGAGCATGGGCAGTGTGGGTCCAGCAAATAGAATTGCTCTCCAGGAAGGGGCTGAGGAGTCAGCATGAACAGCTGGGGAGGAAGTAAGAGCTGAGGTGGTACCCAAGTACATCCCTGTTTCTATTGTTGGCCTGACCTAGTGGGTGCACAAGATCATTTGAGATTGTTTTTGCATATTGCAGGGCTTGCTCTGGTTGGAATTTTGTGCTCTTGCTTAATCGTTGGTGTTCACTTTCTCTTGGCTTAATTGTCTTTCAGAGAAAGCCCCTAACAAGCACACCCTGGCCCCTTCTCTGCTTTTAGGCTATATAAAGAATTGGCCCAGGAGATGGGTTTTGAAGAATCTCATTTGCATCTGAGGCCGGTTCACTTTGAGTTTGCATCACACAAGGACAAGGTGGACCCACCCCCTCCTGTCTTTGTAACTTCTCTGCTGGAGGACAGCAGTCGGGTAGACAGGTGAGCCTCCAGGGGACAGTGGTGTCACAGGGAGAATACTTCCGTCACCACTGGACACAAGTGTGCACATGCTTGTATCTTTACAGCTCCTCCTTGGGTGTAATCTGCTGTTATGCTGGTTTCTTCCCCTTCCTTATTTTCTAATAAGGAAGGAAAGAAAACAATATCTCAATCCAGGGTATAACCGGATTTAAAAACACAAAATCGGGTTAGGGAGATGGCTCTGTGGTTAAAGGGCTTGCTGTGGAAGCTTGGAGACCCAAGTTCAGATCCCAGAACCTCACGGGCGTGGTGAAGACCTGTAATTCCAGCCTCCGGAGGTGGAGATGGGTGATCCCCAGAGCAAGCTGGCTAGCCAGAATAACTCTATGTGTGAGCTCTGGGCCTAGCTGAGAGACCTTCCCTCACTCAACAAGGAAGGAAAGTGATGGAGATCATTTCCAGCATCAACTTTGAGGTTCTGTATACATGAGCACCTCTCCCCCCCACATGTGTGCATATACATGGAAACATGCATACACATATGCA
>JADRCH010010780.1:0-10871 GCA_019843965.1 Rhynchomys soricoides
TTCTGGATCCTTGCTTCTTTTAATTACAGGCATGTCATTGCAGCCAGGAATGACAGTGCCCCCTATGGGAGGCAGGAGGGAGTGCACAGAGAGGAGAGTGGCAGCCACAGTGCTGGGAGGACTCTTTTAGCCATGGGAGAATGAGGAAGTTTCTTAACCTCTGATACCTCAGCATCCCTGCTGATTGGTGGGATGGTGGGGCTGATTTTGCAGGGTGGTTGGGTGGGTTTTCTCCTTCTGAATGTTAAAGTCTCTTGAGTGTTCCTAGAGTGGGTTTGCAGAGCTGAGGTCCTGGTTTCTCCTTCTCACCTGCAGGGCCTGAAGAAGATCTCTGCCTATATGAAGACCAGCCGCTTCCTTCCAAGTCCTGTGTACTTAAAACAGGCCAAGTGGGGCAACAGGTAGGACCCTGCACGGAGGGCCAGTGCTGGTAGGGAGGATCTGTCAGTGCTCCTGTGGTCCTGGACCATGCTTGGCTTCTGTCTCTCACTCTGTAACAGTCTTCCTCTTCCATTCCTTTCTCCTCTATCAGAATCATTGTCTCCCCTCTACCCCCTACTTGTAGTGAAGGTTCTACAAGTTCAGCTCTTCACTTCTTTCTTCTTTCTTTCCTTACTTGTTTCTGTCGGGTTCCCAACTAGATGGTCCTGGGCTTTACTTGGATCAGTTTAATTGACACTATACTCCTCACTCTTGCCTGAAAGACCAGCCTTGTCCAATTCCCAGTAAAGTCTGAACTACATTCACTCTGTGTCTTGGCTTATTGCCAGTGGCTCAAAGATTGACTTCATTGACTTGTTGGAGTGGTGATTGTTCCTTTGTTCACAGGAAGAGCTGGGTAGTGAGACCATAATGGAGACTCTCAGTCAAGCAGAGTCTAAGGCCAAATATAGGCCTTGATGTCCTCTCGTGTTTCTGATGCTACAGGATGGTGCTCCTTCTGTACCGGGGCTCCTCATTCACCCTGCAGGATGCAAAACCTCCATTGGCCATGTGTCATCGTGTGTCAGGTTTTGAAGAAAGGCTGGGCTGATGGGAAGAGGTGAGCAGGCCCTAGGCTCAATATCTTTCCCCATCCAGAAGTCTTTCCTGGACCAAATGTGCATTTCTTCTCAAAGATGTTCCCCGATAAATCCTCCCACCCTTTGTGACTTGTCTTGAGGGGGTTCTCACCCAACTCAATCATAAGTTTCTTTGAAGGATCCACACATTGTTGAACTTTTGATCTCTGATATGAATGGCAGTGTCAGGCATGCTGTCAATGTTCAGGAATTTTAAAAGATTTTCTTTTTTCCTCCCACAAGGATGGATTTGCCAGTGCTGCAAATTAGCGATCTGGAAACAACCATAGTAGAATGGGGTCCAGAAGATTTCCCACTTGGAGGTGTCATTTAACCCAGAAGCTCTCTCTCACTTAAGCATGTAAGAGGTCACTGCTGTGCCTGGAGATGGGCAGGCCTACTTTCCCGGGACGTGTGTACATCAGCGTGTGAGCAGAGTGCTGTGGGTGTTTGGCACAGCATGCAAGCACTATACAAACTGAGCCATCTCTCCAGCCCTTCCTGGTCTTTTCTGATTCTTGGGCTGGGTATCTGTAGAAGTCATAGCTAACATACAACAAATGGCCATGTCCTGGTGAACGTGCTCCACACACAGTGACTGCAGCAAAGTGAAGACCACACAACTCAAACTTGGGCAAAGGACTAAATGGACTTTTCTTTTTCTTGAGAAGATATTACAGTGTCCATAGTCACACAAAGAGTTGTTTGAAACCATTCCTCATTAGAGAAATGTGAAAACCACACTGAGTATCTGCCTAACACACATAAGACTAGTCACTGCCAGTAAATACTGACAGACAGTGATTGTATGGAGGAACTGGAATGCTTTTGCTTTGTTTCTGGGAATGGAAAACGCTACAGCTACTGTGGAAATTACTCTGTTCCTTATAAAACGAGTAATAGAATTACTTATGTATCAATTCCTTTTCTATGTATATACTCGAAATAATTCAAAGTTAACATATATATGGTGCATATATAACATATACACACATATAATATATAACTTATATGTACCAAATATAGCTATGTATGGCTTTTTAAAACAATTTTCTCTGTTTAGCTCTCAAGCTGGCCAGGAGTTATCTAGGTAGCTCAGGCTGGCTCAGACTCGTAGTCTTTTTGTCTAAGCCTCCAGAGTTCTTAGGATTACAGGTATGTGCCACCATGGCTAGTTCAAATAGGTATTTATTTTTTTTTTAAGATTAACTTTTATGTATGTGTGTTGGGGTGTGTGTTTATATGCCACATAAGTGCAGGAACCCAAGAGACCAGTAGAGGACATCAGAGCCCTGGAGCCAGAGTTAGAAGTGGTTATGAGCCATTAGATGTGAATTTTGGGAACTAAACTCAGGTCCTCTGGGAACAGGAAGGGCTCTGAACCACTGAGGCATCTCCCCAGCCTTTCATATGTCTTTGTGTGTCATGTTCAAAGAAGTATTATTCAGATGAAGAATACATGGATGCAACCCATGAACCCATTTACAAATGAATGCAAAAAGAAAATGCTGTGTAGAAACACAGAAGAATATTTTTCAGTGTTAAAGAGGAGAGCTATTTTGAACCATGATAAAACTTAGCGAAACTTGAGTCATTAAAACTGGTCAAAACCCAACAAAAACAAAAACAACCCACAAATGAGTTACAATTTTATTTATATTAACCACTTTCCCCATCATTCTGATAAAATGTCAGATGGGACACAACTTAAGAATGAGGAGATTTATTTTGGCTGACATGAAGTTCAGCTCACAGTCCTTTGTGCTTAGGCTGAATATCATGGTGGCCAGAACATATGATGGAGGCTGTTTTTCACTTCTTGGTGGAGAAGAGGCAGAGTGTGGTAAACAGGAACCATAGACCACACCTCTACAAGGAACTGTCCCCAGGCATCTCCCTCTTGCAGCTTTGTCTCATTCTCCGTATGTTCTCCTATCCCACGAGTGAGTCACCTCTACTCAAGTGTTTAGAGTACAACCCTGTGGGAGGCATTCCATACATCACAGAGGCAGTAGTTTCTGGAGGCTGGAGGGAAAGGCGAACTGACAAGGCCTCCAGTATCACAAAAGGGAAAGATGAGTGAGGACAGCCGCCACCATTAATTCGTGAGGCAATACCGAACTGATACAAGGTCAAATGTGATGTTATAGAATTTACCACAGTAAATATAGTAAATAAACAAGAAAGGAAACAAAGGACAGTAGGTGGCTATACCATCCCCCATGTCCAAGTCAGATGTTCCCAACAAAAGAGCTAACTACTGTAAAGCTACGTGAGATTTGAAAGTTTAAATGTGATTATAAAAGAAGGGAATTGAGAGCAACTTCATCCTTCTGTCCTGGAGAGGATAAAATAAAGAAGGTGACTGCAGGCGAAAAAAATCCCTGAACACTGTGCTCAGAAGAGATGAAAATATCCACCCAAGGACCTCAGCCGCAGGCAGCAAAAGGTGTGTACTGCAGACATAGGCAACAAACCACGATTTGCACCCTCCATTCACTGTGCTTCTTGCCTCTAGAATGGAGGAAGGGGCAGGCTTTCTTGAAATATATGTATATATATACCTGTTTGCATCAGAGTTGGCTCTGTCAGTCTGTCATTACTTACTGTTTATTATACTTCCTTGCCTAGTTTCCCCTCTATTTCTTGGGTCAGTGGACTAGGATTCAACTCAAAGACATATTGGTCTAGGAAACAGTTCATCTCATGGGGAGAGTCCAGGAGACTGAACATCTCTGGTCCATGGAGTCTTTCAGGGTCCTAGCCTCCTTCCTCCTTGTTAGGTTTTTAGGTACAGGAGGAGACGTGGAGCACTGAGTCTAGCTGACCTGTAGGCAAGAGTTTTGTTAACCACTGGCAGGCAGGCAGCAAAACACAGTAGGGCCTGAAGAAGGATGCTTCAGACTCCTCTAGGGAGACCAGAGCCTGTTTCTTTAAGATCCTTTGTGAGGGGAGTAGAGGGGAAAGGCTGTATCTCAAAGGACCAGTTCCAAGGTTGGCTGATATCACCCAGTCTAAGATAACTAGACTAAAAGGCACTATGTTTTCTTGTATTTCTGGCTTAAACAAGTGTTTGCAAAGGCCTAAGGACATTTTTGGATAAAGGCTTCTGAAAGAACAAAGGGTCTGTTAGCACACGATAGGACAGAGGTCACTTATCTTAGATGCAGTCCTTCATTTAGGACTTCGCTACCCAGAGGGGGCCTTTACCAGGGAGGGGAAGAAAATCTCCCTGCCTACTCTCCTATACTTAGAAGAAGCTGTATCTTAATTATGGGAAGGAGAGGAGAGGAGAGAGAGTAGGTCAAGGCAGGAAGTTCCTACCATCCACACAGGGCAGAGTGGCATTTATCAAGGCCAATCACATCTTATTGGTGAGGTATGGTGTGTGACATAATCAGGCATAAGGCCACCTAGAATAGTACCATCCTGTGCAACATTGCCCCTTAGCTCAGCCTGTGTGTAAGGGGCTGGCAGCAAGTTGGGAATGGGGTTGGGGCTCATCATAGACCATCGCTTGATCTGAGTATCAGCCATTGTGTAGACAGAAAGACATTCTGAAGAACCATATTATGAATCTCTTCAGTCAGGTTCTGAGAACCTGCTTAGTCCAGACTTTCTACATCATCTCCCGCCCCCTGCTGGACAGGGCCAGGCAGGGTTTGGATTGTCTACACAGGCTCTGTGTCTCCATTGCCAACTTGTTGAAGCTGCTTACAATCTAGTTTATTCCACATGCTGCCAACAGGGTTGCTCATAACACACAACTGCATTGACTGAACACTGTTATTCAGGACCCATCAATGTCAGGATAGAGTGGATTCTCCCCAGAGTGGGCCTTCAGCTTCCCGAGAGTAGAGTCTCTCTCTAGAACTCTAGACTGCCTGTGACCTGTGCCACGGGCTTCATCCCAGCTGGTTCAGATCATCTCTTTGCGTCTGGAATAAACAGGCTCAAATAATGAGGAAGAGTAAGTAGTTCAGGATGAAATCAGGACATAGAACCCTTGACTTAACCCCTGCTTGCCTGTGCCTGGTCCTGCCTGTTCAGATTCATTGGCGAGTTTCTAACAGAAGCCCATGGGCAGCCAGAGGATCTCTGCTCTGCTCCCTTCTCCCTCTTAGCCTCAATCACTCTCAACTTCACAGAAATTGTCAAGTATTTACTCATTCCCCTGCCTCCTCACCAAGCTGAATTTTGACTCCCTGTCTCTGAGCCCTGGGTTATATATATGTGTTCCTGTGAACACACATGTTTACACATGTGTGGAGGTTAGAGGTTGACATTTGGTGTCCATCAATCACTTTGTATGTAGTTTTTGAGACTGCTCTTTCCCTGAACATAGAGTCTGTTGAGTCAGCTGGATTGGCAGCCAGGAACCCTGCCTCCACCTCTCTGAGTTCTGGGTTTTATAAGTGCCTGCCGCCATGATAAACTTTTTCATATGAGTTAGCCAATACTTATCAAGTGAGCCCTCCCCTTGTCCCCTTCCTCCAGAGTCTATTTTAAAATTCATTTATCACTGATGCTAAGAATCCGATAAAGGGAACTTTGGCTCTCTAACATTAGTAGGATTTTGTCTGTGAATTTTAATCTCAGGTGCCATGATGTCAGGAGCTGGGGCCAGGACTGAAATCAGTAAGCTAGACAGCTGAGAGTTTGACTCTCAGGTACTTGGTCCTCGGCAGAGTCCTTCAAGGTCCTCTCTGGACAGCGTTCTGTTGTCCCTTAGAATCAGAAGTGTCTGGTCCCTCCGGGCCACTGTGTCATTGAATTTGGGGTTCTGTCCATGGTGGTGGGACCCTTTCAATTTCACAAGGCCTCTGAGATTGATTCTTGGATTTAGCAAAGAAAATATGGCCAAAGTGCTGATTAATTTATATAGTCCCTACCTTGATGACCAAAGGGCTGGATCCCTGTAGAATACCTCCTATAGGCTCAAACAATTGGGTGCTTAGTCCTCAGTTGCTGAAACTGTTAGGGAAGGATTAGGAGGGGTGGCCTTGCTGGAGGAGGTGTGTTACTGGGGGTAGGCTTTGAGATTTCAAAAACATATGCCATCCATTCCCCCAGTTAGCTCCCCTTCCCCCTTCTCCTCCCCCCTCCTGCTTGTGGATCAGATGTAAGCTCTCAGCTACTGCTCCAGCACCATGCCTGCCTGCTCCCCTGATGCTGCGCTCCTCACCACGATGGTCATGGAGTCACCCTCCAAAACTGTAAACCCTCATTAACCCTTCTGCAAACTGCCTTGGTCATGGTGTTTGTCACAGCAATAAGAAAGGAACTGAGACAGCCCCAGGTCCCCCAAGAGAAACACAGAGACTGCTTGCTCTTCTGTTTGATCCTGTCCTGGGGTCGTTTCCATTTCACTGCTCTTGTACCTCCAGGTTGTATGGATAATGATGTCGAGCTTGTCAGCCTGGCAGAATCCTTTCTTCCAGGATGAGTACAAGAACAGACTCTCAGGTTGAGGCAATGCCTTTTTATACATATGTTGAGATCTGAGCCCAGATTCCCAGAGTCTAGGTGTGAAAAACCGATCTGTCAGAAAAGGAGATGGGCAGAACAGGTCCTATTTGGACTGTCTCCAGGGATACTGCCAACATCTTGAGGATCCAGCAGGGGGCAGATGGAAGCAGGCCTGTCAATCAATCACTGCCTTTGGTATCTGAAAGCTCAGACCCGCCCTTGGATGATAGCTTCTGAGCTTAGATTGGCTTTTACTCGCTACAGTCACGGTGGGTTGGGCTTTAAGATTCCGCAGTTGGTTCCTTTCGGGCGGGGCATAGCAGCTCCGGAACTGCTCTCAGACTCATCAGCTGAGCATCGCTATCTCGAAGCAGAGTCTCTTCTGACAGTGGCCTGACTGCACAGTCTTCGAGGCTGGAATAGAATCATGCCCGTGATTCTGGGTTATTGGGATATCCGTGGAGTGAGTGAAAGGTTGGGACGCTAGGTGGGAAGGGCCCAGGATCAGAACACAAAGAGGGACTACAGGCTTGGTTCCACGAGGAAGATTCCCATCAGGTTTTCCTTTAGTCCCCTATCTGTCTTTGTCAGAACGACTCTCCCCAGTCCAAACTCTCTCTCTCTCTGCCTTTCACCCTCTCTCCCACCTCTCTTCCTCTCTTTTTAGTAAAAGGTGGAAAAGCTTCCCTAGAGGAGGTGAAGATCTCACTAATTGTGACTTTTGTTATCGGCCATCTCTCGCAGCTGGGTCACGCCATCCGCCTGCTCCTGGAATACACGGAAACAAGCTATGAAGAGAAGAGATATGCCATGGGGGACGGTAATCACATTCTTCTGGTCACACTTCTCCCTAACTTCTGTCCACTGGTGCCCAGCAGCTTCTACCTAGTTCTCTGTTTCTTAGCTTTGTGGATCTCCTCCAGATGAACCCAGAGCTTATCCCTACCTAAAACTTCTTTGAGGATTCAGCTTTGGTTTTCAATATAGAATCATGGTTGTGGGATGCTGGTCCTTTTCTGACTGCTATTGGGTGAGGTTTGCCCACTACAAGCCTAGTGCTTTGGTAAGCCTTAGTCATGAAAGGCCTAGAGCCATTAGAGCGCTATTCAAGTGTGCATCTTTGGTTTGACAGACTTTGGCAGGTAAGACTGCATATTCCCTGCACAAGGGGTCTTGCCTTTGACTTCTTGGGAGGACTTCTTGGGAAGGAGGCTTAGACATGGTCATTCCTTTTCACACCCTCTTGTGCACCACAGCTCCTGACTATGACCGAAGCCAGTGGCTGAATGACAAATTCAAGCTGGACCTGGACTTTCCCAATGTAGGTGCAGGGAAGGGAAGACATGGTGTCCTCACCTCATCTCCTTGTCTGGCTGAGGGAGCTTGGGATCAATGTTTCTGTTCACGTGCTCCCATCCCTGCTGGCTGCACAGTGCTTCTGTGATGGGCTGTGTCCCAGCTCTCCCATTCAGTGCACACTGTGCTCATGGAGGGCTTCCCATGGCAGGCACACTGAGTGCCAGGCCCCATGTCTGTCTCAACTCAGAAAAGGGATGGAGGGAACCATTATCCCATCTGACCATCCTTGCTTGTCCATCCAGCTGCCCTACTTAATTGATGGGTCACACAAGGTCACCCAGAGCAATGCCATCTTACGCTACCTTGGCCGCAAGCACAACCTGTGTGAGTGGGGCTGGCTGCAGGGTGGGGGGTGGGGTGGCCACCTGCCCTGGGCTTGGCTGGGTTGGGATGCTGAGTGTGAGTCTGTGCTGTGTGTGCTGCAGGCGGAGAGAAAGAGGAGGAGAGGATTCGTGTGGACATTTTGGAGAAACAGGTTATGGACAGCCGCATTCAGATGGGCACGCTCTGCTACAGCCCTGACTTTGTGAGTCTCCACTGGGGAGTAGAGGCAGAGTTTGCAGGAAGAGTCAAGGAAAGGCCTGTGTTCATATCCACACTTGTCCTCGTTGGAATTTGAACCCACTCATACTGATTTATCAAGCTCTCCTATCCAGCCAACAGTTCTGGCTTCCCCACCCACTCTCCATTTTGTTAACAAGTACAACATACCAATTCCAAGAAGTTTTGAGGTATTGTCATGATACCAATAGTTGCAAATTCATTTCCTACATAGCAAATTCATATGTTCAATTCTTTTCAACTTTGACCTTGACCACTGCCATGTACCATCTTGTCCCTGGGGTTCACAGATGAAAGCCAGAGGGGGAAAATGTCATGGGTATTTAGAAATCTACCCAACAGATTTCTCAGAGCTCAGTTCTTGGCAGTAGCAAAACTCAGGGCCTCTTGCTAGAGCTCATGGGTAGCTAGAGAACCATCATCTCTTTCAACACCTCATGCTGTTCAACTGTGTTCACCCTACTCCTATTCTGTTCTTGCAGTTTGAAGTCGCTCTTTGAAATCGCTTTGTCTCTTCTCTTCAGGTTGTTAAATACTTGACATTCCTCCTTCTGCTGGACTGCTCTGTCCAGAACTTGCCAGCTATCCTGGAAGGCAGCCCTAGGTTAGATGTCAGTCATGACAGATTTAGGGACAGAATGGCATTCCCATCTAACTTCTAGGCACCCCTGAGAGATGAAACCTGCTACAAACAGGAGTCTGATTATTAAAATGGTGAAGCATTAAATGGCAGGCCCAGAATTCGGAAGGTGCCTGCTCCTTTGCATAGCCAGGTGAAGCCACACTTTCTCTCAGGAGGCCTGCATGAGGGTTATGACAGCTGTTTTTCTGCTTCAGGAGAAACGAAAGCCTGAGTTCTTGAAGGGCCTCCCAGACCAGCTGAAGCTCTACTCTGAGTTCCTGGGGAAGCAGCCATGGTTTGCAGGGGACAAGGTAAAGAGGGTAACAGGTGGAGAGGAGGAGTTGCCACTCTTCCCAGGTTTCTGGATCCCACCTTCTGACCCTCACCCGCCCTCACTTCCTGCAGATCACCTTTGCAGATTTCCTCGTCTATGATGTCCTTGATCAGCATCGACTGTTTGAACCCAAGTGCCTGGATGCCTTCCCAAACCTGATGGACTTCGTGGCCCGATTTGAGGTGATACCTTGATCCTTCCTCTTGGGTATCCTTCCCTTCCCCCTTTCCAGGTTTCATCCCCAATCCTGAGGGTTAAAAGAAGAATAACGAGGATCTATTGAGCATTGGTTTTCTGCCAGGACCCGTGTTCAGCCTCCTAGATCTGCAGAGTCAATTTATCATTGCAACATGCAGGTAACCTGGATAGAATTAGCTGTCATGATGAACAGATAAGGAACCTGAGACTGTGGAGGGTAAACTGCTTGCTCAACATCCTTGCAGGAGTAAAGGCTGTTCTGGGCTCCGGACTGCTTTTGGATTCTAAAAGCAACATTCAGTGTCTCTTTCTGATTTGTGCCAAAAAATAAGTCAGGCCTTTGTATAGCTTGGGTTTCCGGCCCAGGATCTGTGGTATGCAGAACATGTGAAGAATGTGTTTGCTTCTGCGACCGTTAGGCTGAGAGAAAGGCAGACTGATGTGCAGGACCAAGGCATACTCAATGGCAATATTTGATTGGTGTAGCCAGTCATGTTGCTGACCTGTGAAGTACTGTGACTCAGGGCTGTTCCTGCAGAAGTCTTCATCTTGAGTTCTTTGAGTGGTGTGCTTTTTCCTCCCTCTCTTCCTCCATCTCTCATTGTGTCCCTCTATGAAATGAGGTCATACTTTATCCTTATTGGGATGCTTTGGAATTGCCCTCTGTATGTAAAAATGTCCCTCCATCCTGGGACTGAGTGAAGCTGGTAGCAGGAGGAACAAAAGACCATGAGACACATGTGATATGGCTGCCCGGCCTTCACCTCACAGTTAACCATGAGCCACACTGATTTGACACCAACAAGATTTACTTGTCTCATATTTGTATGTTGGAGGCATTGCCATAGCAACAGATCTCTGCCTAGAAGCCCTTCTCCTCTCCCATTTGCCTTGAAGAGATGCATGCCTTTTTTAGTTAGTTCTCATCACCATGGTTGGGGTCCACATGGAGTGAACTTGTGCGTGTGCAAGAGCTGGCCTAGCTGAGGAGGGGAGTGTTTGTGAAGTGCAGAGGCCCTTGTTCTGAGCACAGATGGGTGTGGCTTGTTGGGGACTGGTAGTTCTGGCTCTCTATTGATCTTTAGAAATGACCTGTACACTCTCCGATGTGTCCTGTATCACACTCCACTGCATCAGAGCTAGAGATGAGGTTGGTTGGGGTTCAGTGGGATTGTGCTCAGGGCTCAAGTGGAGAAGTGTTAGCTTCAGGTGAACAGCTGGAGCTGGCCACTCTCGCTTTGCAGTCTCTTCAGCTTTCTCTGCTTAC
>JADRCH010010781.1:0-10087 GCA_019843965.1 Rhynchomys soricoides
AGAAATTAAGGAAATGACACCCTTCACAATTGTCACAAACAATATAAAGTATCTTGGTGTGACTCAAACCAAACAAGTGAAAGATCTGTATGACAAGAACTTCAAGTCTCTGAAGAAAGAAATCGAAGAAGACCTCAGAAGATGGAAAGATCTCCCATGCTCATGGATCCGCAGGATTAATATAGTTAAAATGGCCATTCTGCCAAAAGCAATCTACAGATTCAATGCAATCCCCATCAAAATCTCAACTCAATTCTTCATAGACTTAGAAAAAGCAATCTAAAATTCATATGGAATAACAAAAAACCCAGGATAGCAAAAACTACTCTCAACAATAAGAGGACTTCTGGGGGAATCAGCCTCCCTGACCTCAAGCTGTTACAGAGTAGTAGTGATAAAAACTGCATGGTATTGGTACAGTGACAGGCAGGTAGATCAATGGAATAGAATTGACCCCCGGGAAATGAACCCACACACTTATGGACACTTGATCTTTGACAAAGGAGCTAAAACCATCCAGTGGAAAAAAGACAACATCTTCAACAAATGGTGCTAGTTCAATTGGTGGTCTACATGTAGAGGATTTCGAATTGATCCATTCCTATCTGCCTGTACAAAGCTCAAGTCCAAGTGGATCAAAGACCTCCACATAAAACCAGATACACTGAATGTAATAGAAGAGAAAGGGGGGAAAAGTCTCGAACACATGGGCACAGGGGAAAAATTCCTGAACAGAACACCAATGGCTTGTGCTCTAAGATCAAGAAATGACAGATTGGACCTCATAAAATTACAAATCTTCCGTAAGGCAAAGGACACTGTAAATAGGACAAAACAGCAACCTACAGATTGGGAAAAGATCTTTACCAACCCTACGGCCGATAGAGGGCTAATATCCAATGTATACAAAGAACTCAAGAAGTTAGACTCCAGAGATCCAAATAGTCCTATCAAAAAATGGGGAAGAGAGCTAAACAGAGAATTCTCAACTGAGGAAACTCGAATGGCTGCGAAGCACCTAAAGAGATCCTCAACATCTGCTGTCACCTGAGTTTTTGATCTTAGCCATTCTGACTGGTGTGAGGTGGAATCTCAGGGTTGTTTTGATTTGCATTTCCCTGATGAGTAAGGATGTTGGCGAGAATGTGGAGAAAGAGGAAAACTCCTCCACTGCTGGTGGGAATGCAAGCTGATACAACCTCTCTGGAAATCAGTTTGGCAGACCCTCAGAAAAATGAACATAATACTATCTGAGGACCCAGCTATACCACTCCTGGGCATATACCCAAAAGATGCTCCAACATGTAATAAAGGCACATCCTCCACTATGTTCATAGCAGCCATATTTATAATAGCCAGAAACTGGAAACAACCCAGATGTCCCTCAACAGAGGAACGGATACAGAAAATGTGGTACATTTACACAATGGAATGCTACTCAGCCATTAAAAACAATGACTTCATGAAATTCGCAGGTAAATGGATGGAACTTGAAAATATCATCCTGAGCGAAGTAACTCAGTCACAAAAGAATGAACATGGTATGTACTCACTGATAAGTGGTTATTAGCCCAAAAGTTCGGAATACCCAAGAGTCACATCACAGCAACCTTAGGGCTGAGTGTGAGGTCCCAGATGGAAGACTTGGAGAAGGGACTGAAGGAGCTGAGGGAGTTTGCAGCCCCAGGGAGGGAGCAATAGTGGCAACTGGCCTGACCCCTCCATACTCCCGGATACTGGATCACCAACCAAAGAATACACATGGAGGGACCCACGGTGCTAGCCACGTATGAGGCAGAGGAGGGTCTTGTTAGACATCAGGGGGAGCAGAGGCCCTTAGGCCTGAGGGTGTTAGATCCCCAAGTATAGGAGAATGCCAAGGAGGGATGAGAAGAGTGGGTAGGTGGATGGGTGGGTGAATACCCCCATAGTGGCAGGGAAGGGTGGAGGGAATGGGGAGGTTTCAAAGGGGAGATCTGGAAAGGGGGAAACATTTGAAATGTAAAGAAAGTATGAAAAAATAAAATTAAAAAATAAAACTTAAAAACAAATTACATTATTTTTCTTAATGGTAAGATAAACATAAACAAGCTAAGTACACAGTGGTAAATATTTCAAAGCATACAGTTTGGTTGCATGGATTGGTTAAATGGCTAAGTAAATGTTCAATTTGGTGGCTAATAAACACTGAAAAATGTCCAAACACTTAGTTATCAGGAAAATGCAAATTAAAACTTTTTTAGATTTCATCTTATGCAAATCAGAATGGCTAAGATCAATGAAGCAAATGACAGCTCATGCTGGCATAGCCATCATCTGAATAGCTTCTTCCTATAGCACAGAGAATATGCATTGTATAGGCCAAGAATTAAGCAGAGACTAAGAAATCTTGTTTCACTCAGTCCTAAATGGGAGGTCAACATCAGATCTCCTCCCTCAAACCTAAGGGAACACAGAAAAAGAGGAAGCAGAAAAAGTGTAAGAGTCAGAGGAATGCAGAAAAACAAGGTTCTCTAAATCAACAAGACTGATCATATATGAACTCATAGATACTGAGGCAGGATGTGCAGGTCCTAAACAATCTATTCCTGATGGAATCCTAGATGCTTGAAGGAGAAGTGGATATATGCCTTTGTCTTCAATGCAGAAGCAATCTTCAATTGATAACAACCTGCAAATGAAAATTTAGTTTTCTCCAATCAGGTAGGCTATATGCCCAGCAGTAGATGCCCAACAAAAAACAAATTTACCGGCACTGTTGGAGATTCTTTGTCTTATAATTTCATACTAGAGGTATTTCTTTTCAGTGGTTTCTTTCCTTCTTTTACAAAATTTACCATATTTTTAATTTTACATATTTAATTTAATTTATTTATATATTCTTCTATCTTTTACACTATTGGTTCTCTGTGTATATATTATGACTTCATGTTTGAAATATTCCTGAGTGTGCAAACAAGTGCATTTCTGCATATACATATGTTTCTTGTTACTTTTTTTTCCATTGGATGTGTCCTATGCCAATGTGTTGCCATTTACTTTTTATTTTATAGTTTTTCTTTAGAAGCTTAAAAGTGGGTAGATAGAAATAGGAGGTGAAGTGGAGAGGGATTCAGATGACTATAGAAAGGGGAAACTGTAATCAAGATATATCAAAGAGATAAATCTATTTTTAACGAAAGGAAAATCATAAACGTTCAATTTGGGAATCCAAGCTACAAGAAAATCTCCAGGAAAAGCATCTGTACACTAACTGAATAAAAATGCTTTAATTACTGAGTAGTAATATAACATAGAAAAATATTAAAATTAAATAAAGACAAAAAGAGATTATTAATATTGAAAGAATATAAAATGTAGAGTAAATAAATATAAAAGATACTTATATCTCAGTGAGCAAGTCCACAAACAGATGCAAGGTCTCTGTAAAACAAATAAGAATCTCATCCTCAGTAAGACCAAAAACAATGGGGAAGTCCATATAAAACTTTATCAGTGTAAGCAAGAGTCACAAAGATGTAAGAGATGACAGAAACTTCTAGCAATGGTCCTCTATTCCTTTTAGATAAATCGAAATCTGAGGGACCAGGAAAATCTCTGTCTCTCTAGGAAGAGACTTTTTGTCTTCTAGCTATAACGGTTCCTGACTTTCTTCAGTTTGTAAGAGTACAAAATTCAGTATTGGATTACCTTTGTAACCCTTCTTTCTTTTTGACATTTTATTTTCTATCCATTTCTTATGAGGAAACCAGCCACTAGATTTGGGTTAAATCTTAAACCTATGAATGTTTTATGTCATAACTCCTAAGTAACATTTCAAAATATCTATCTGAAAATAAGATCATATTTTGAATCCATACAGTAGACATGGATTTTGTGATGTGTTCTAACAGACAGAGAAAAATGAAACAAATAGCAAATATCAGGACATGGAAGTATAAATAGTAAGTGTAAAACAATGAGAAATGAATGAATAAAAAGCTTGGTCAAATCTTATATATAAATATAATAATGGTAACTGGAGAATGCTTATTAATAATGATTACATTATTATTTTCATTTCTATAAAATCAGACCAGCAAAGCTAGGTCTATGTGATACTGTTGTATAGAAAGATAGTAAGTCATATTTAGATCAGTGAAAGCAATGGATAATATAAATTATAAGAATGTTTATGCTTAGGTAGGAAAATGAAGTAGAATAGGAATAAAATGCCAAAAATTGCTTGAGCAAATTCAGCCATATTCTAGTTTCTAACTTGAATGAAGATCAGAAGAAATAAGCATATTTATATAAGGAAGGGATAGAGTGGGTTTGCTTAAAACACTACACAGTTTTAATCTTAAAAAACAGAAAGAAATATAAAAGGTAGAAGGTAAGGTACACTAAGTTTCAATAAGAAATTATCATTAGCAAAAAATGAAATAGTAAAAATGTTAAATACACACACTCAATTGAACAACTTTTAGTAATATAAGAAGAAAAGCATTTGGTTTGTTTGCAACATTAAAGTTGGAAGAGTAGGTTATCGGGTTAAGGAAAATCATTCAAACACATAAAAGCACTTTGTAATTTTATGTAGACATGGAACCACAAAATCATGACTCTGAAGTTAATGGTAATTGAATTATAGTGGTTCAGGACAGTTGGATAAAAGAAGGCATAGGCAGGACTGACCAATAGGTTCTAATTTACCATTACATACGACAGGAAGCTGTGATCAAGAGGTGAGAGAGTGGGGGTGTGGAGGTAGAAAGGCAGCATAGCAGTTAAGGTCTCTGGTCTGTCCTTCAGAAAGAACATAGTTCAATTATGGGCACCCACATGCTTGCTCACGAAGATTTGTAACTCCAGTCTTGGAATCTGACACCTCTTCTATCCTCATGAACACAACGAATATGTGTGGTACACAGACACATGCAGGCAAGCATCTACACACATAAAAATTTAAAAAACCTTACTTGTTATTAGACCTTTTATTATGTACTAAGAATACATTTGAAGTATTTAGATAAATTCTAGAGACTATATAGTGAGCCAGTGTATATTCTGCTGCTTTTAATACATTAAAACACTGGTAAAATCATTTAATCATTAGTGAATGCATCAAGATATCTATGACTTATCAAATCTTCTAGAAGGAATAACTTAAGAAGAGATTTGAATGAATACCAAAATTAAGAATGCTCCGAGGTTTACCCTGGCTGCTTCTCAAAGTATCTTTTCAAAGATATGCTTCTCAAAGTATAATGGCATTACTTTACTTGCAGAAGAAACTAGATGTATTCTCACACTATATTGAATGAATTTGTTATTTATAATAAAATTCAGGGTTTTCCTATTTTCTTTCCTCTGAGCATACTTTCGCACAGGTTCAGCTTCTTATTCTACCCACTCAGAGCTCACAGGTCAATGCTGGGAGGTGTTCTTCTCATGTCTGCAGGAGTCTTTCACGCTTTCAGTCAATGCTGTCAACAGAACGTATGTCCTCAACAATTCTTTCTACATTTGAGAATTTTTATCTTGTGCTTAATTTTGCATCTCTGTTTCAAAAAAACAGTTGAATATTGCTATACCCCTAGTCAGTTTTCTTCCTTTTCATTTATTCCCTCACATATTACATTCCAACTACAGTTTCCCCTACATTTCCTCACCACAGACACTACCCCCTCTCTCTTTTCCTGCCCCCTCTTCTCCTTTCCTTCACTTCCCATCAGAAAAGAGCAGGCCGTTCAAGGACATCAACCAAACACAGTTTTAACTTAAACCTTTAAATTTGAAATATATAAAGACCTCGGAATATTTTTTTAATGTTTTACCTTCATATGAAATGGATTCAGAAGCCAATTCACTATATCTGTTTATTTCTTAAATATCGAGACTATGATTAGCACTATTAATATAAATCTGATACTTATATTTCCTTGATGATAATCACTTATCTATTCATAGTAGAAAGCACACTATTAGTATACTTTAAGTAATTATAAACAAAGGTAGCTGAATTTCTAATTTTGCTATGAGTAAAATAAACTTGGAAAATTTCAGAAATACTCTGGAAGTATAGTCACACTGCTGATGTATTGTTCCTGCGCAATTCTTCAAAGAGGCCATGGTTTCTCCTGTCAATGCTATAATAATTGGATTACAAAATTTATAGCAATTACTATAATATCTTAGTTTGTTCCAAAAGTGTAAGTTTTTAAAATATTAGCATGGAAACATAAAAAATACCTGTTTCTGATGAGCATAGAGTTTCAAACCTGCTGATATTTCACACAACTAGACTCTGCTCTCTTTGCCTTTAGACTTTCTGTCTTAATGAAGGAAGAAAACTTGCTACTTAAAAAGAAAAATGTGTCTTTATACATTAAGGCCTTTTTCGTTAATGTCTTTCAGCAAATCTGAAAATACCAAGCCCTCTTACCCTGCAGCACTATGCATCCTTCAAAACTCTTCTCATAACTATTCCCTTTCAGGAGAAGTTAATTATAAAAACAAAAGCCTTCCCAATAATTACCTTCCTCCTTGTCTTCATAATGCACTAGTATTTCTTCCTCTACTCCTGCATTAGACTCATCAACTGAGAGATACTGCTGATGGAATTGCCTTGTAAATAAAGGCTGCCGGGAGATGATAATCTGCTTTTCTATGCCTCTGTAATTTTCTACCCAAATAGGTTTTCATTGTGTTGCAAAATACTAGCAGATTACCAGTGACATGAAAAATGTGTCCACACATATAAATGCAGGCTGATACTAATGACTATTATTCATTATGCTATTGACTCCCAAGAGACTCTGTTTACAGAAGAAAATGTGTCAGCCATGGGAAATGGTATGTTTGAAAAACAGAAAACCATTCTTCACTTATTCATTAAATCTTGCATTTTCAAATTGAAAAAAAAAAGTTTTATTGGCCTAAATTTTTATAGGTAACAATACACATTATATTAAAACCTTGGCAAATTTAAGAAACATACATTTTACTCTTAAATATTATATGATGGCAAACCTCAAATTTATATAGTATCTTATTGTAGCATTGATTTTATCCTATTAAACCATACAGAATTAACCAGGAAGGAGTACATTTTTACTTTTAAAAATTAACTTATGTTTGTGTAATGGAAGCAGGGGGGATCGTAAACTTGAACTATTCTAAATTTATAGTGTGAGATTTTATTTCAAAGAACAAAGATTGAAATCATACTGTATCTGATGTTTTTAGCAACAGATCTTTATATATACAGTCCTGTTTTATATAGGCTTGAGAGTCAATGGGAAACAATGTATCCACTATAAAATATGAAAGAGTGCAGATGTTACAAATTATGCTCATAATATTTAAATATAATCATTTAGATGGTGATTTAAAGCTACAAAGACTTACAGAGTATCAACTATGAAGCAGTTGGAATATTAAAGCATGGTTCCTTAGAGATAACACTTCTGGGTTTTTGTTCTGTTCCCTGTAAAATAAATGTCCTAAGATGAGTTTGTTTCTTTTGATTAAATTCACCTGAGTAAATGTCTTTTTAATGGAACTTGAGATGAGAAAGTCATTCAGCCAATTTTCTCACAAGAGCAGTACTGATGAAAACAGAGTTTAACAGTTAATTTAAGGAACACCAACAGAAATTGCAAAATGAGGCATTTATAGAAAAAAAAAACAAAGTATAACTAGCCATGTTCACCCAATTCAAATAATTTCAATTTTTGTTAATTTGATATTAAATGCTGTCTACCTAGGTCATAGATGGTAAAGGTAATGTGCCTTTAACTACCACATAACACCACGAGTCAGGTGCAGAAAAACCTCATGATACATAAATGATAGCTATTTTTTGAGACAAGTTCTCATTCTCAATAAGCAAGCTTGAATGACCTGGATCTTAGAAAGATTCTCCTGCCTTTTCTTCCAGAGTGCTGGGAATAAAAGTGTATAGCACTACACCTAGACTAATCTTTAAATTCATAAAATTATTAAGAATGAAATAGGTTTGAAAATAATTTCTTACATTTTCCTTTAGATAAGAAATTTTAAATTAATGCTATCAGAAGGAGTTATACATGTTCTAATACATGGATAACTTAACCTGCATGTTTCATGATTTTGTTAGTGTACACTCATCATGACATTGCCACCATAAAAGATTTATTTGTGATGCTTTTGTTTTCTTTAGGTTATCAGTTTCTCTAAAGATACAAAGTAGTTTTTAGACAAAGGTTGGATAATAAAATAGCTTCCACACTGACATATTTCTGCAGCAAAACATTCTCAACATTTTAATGTTCTAAATATGTAGAGACCACCAGAACCGTTCATTTCAAAATTTTAAACTTCTCTTGTTAAATAAACAAATTAGCCTCTAAAATTAATTTTAAAAATGGATGGGGAACTTGGAAAGAAATTTTTGAACTCTGTAATATGAAATGGTATAAAATTGTCAACATAGTCACTGTAGAAGAATCATCAGGAGTTCATTGCTGATATGCTCAAAATTCATAAGTGATCATGAGATATTTTTATTATGGTATACATTAAAATAAAAATGAAGAAATATTATCACAAACAGAGCATTCATGTCTAATGTACTTTAGACATGTGTGCTAAAAACCCACATATAGTTTCTGTGATTCTTAAAATAGGGATGCATATTATATTTTAAAGAAATTCTTTATGTTCATATCTAAACATATGTTAAAGGAAATTATAAAGAGCTTATAATGTTAACTTTCTAACCTTTGGTTGTTAAAAATTAAAATGAATTAAATTTTTTGACATATTGTACATATATATATATATATATATATACGAATTTAGCCCATTTTATTGATAAAATGGATATTTCCTAAAACTGAGGAAGAAAACATATCATGGGTCAAAGGCGTTAAGGGAACTATAATTATTCTGTTATTCTGGAAATATTTCTGGTTAATCATGTTTTCTGAACTATCTAATACACTAATACTAATACATTTATTTAGGGTAAAATTTTAAAAGATTAATTTAGTCTCCTATTTATTTGTAGATATTTGAGAACTTTTTATGTATGGGTGTTTTCCTGCATGTGCTCTTGTGCACTGTATGAATGCAGTAGCAGTGGAGGCCAGGACTGTGTGTTGAATTCTTCCCAAATGGAGTTCTTAGCTGCCATGAGTATACTCTGAACCTAACCCAGAGAGCTCTACAATAGTAACATGTGCTCTTAACATCTGAGCCACCTCTCTAGCATTAAGAATGATACCTTTGTACTCAAGAACATATTGAGTAAAATTGAGGATCAGTGTTACAAAACTAAGATGAAATAAATTTATCTTACTTGAGCTAGAAATTAAGACTGATTTTTTTTTAAGATTTATTTTTTTATTTAATTTATTTTTCATTTGTTTCATACTTTTTTTACATTTCAAATGTTTCCCCCCCTTTCCAGATCTCCCCTTTGAAACCTCCCCCTCCCCCCACCCTCCCCCTGCCACAATGGGGGTATTACCCACCTATCCAATTTCATCATCCACCTATCCAATTTCATCATCCCTCCTTGGCATTCTCCTATACTGGGGGATCAAACACCCTCAGGTGTAAGGACCTGTGCTTCCCCTGATGTCTAACAGGACCCTCCTCTACCGCATATGTGGCCAGCACCATGGGTCCCTCCATGTGTATTCTTTGGTTGGCGATCCAGTCTCTGGGAGTATCTAGGGGTCAAGCCAGTTGCCACTATTGCTCCCTCCCTGGGGCTGCAAATCTTTCAGCTCTTTCAGTCCCTTCTCCAAGTCTTCCATCTGGGACCTCACACTCAGCCCTAAGGTTCCTGTGATGTGACTCTTGGGTATTTCGAACTTTTGGGCTAATAACCAGTTATCAGTGAGTACATACCATGTTCATTCTTTTGTGACTGCGTTAACTCACTCAGGATGATATTTTCAAGTTCCATCCATTTACCTGCGAATTTCATGAAGTCATTGTTTTTAATGGCTGAGTAGTATTCCACTGTGTAAATGTACCACATTTTCTGTATCCATTCCTCAGTTGAAGGACATCTGGGTTGTTTCCAGTTTCTGGCTATTATAAATATGGCTGC
>JADRCH010010809.1:9216-58656 GCA_019843965.1 Rhynchomys soricoides
TGTGTGTGTGTGTGTGTTAGCCAGAGCCTAGATCCAGCTTTGTTTTTTTTTATTCCTTTGTTGTCATTTTAGCTTGGCACTTAAATTTTCACAAAATGAACATAGAGAGATCACATGATGAAGTGACATGAACATGGAGGACCCAAGTCAATGATGAAAATGTGGTATGTAAATTAATTACAACTGTATATTCATTGTGTAGGTATGTGGGTGTGGGTGTGTACAATGCTATGCATGTGGATGTCATGAGACATCTTACAGTAACTGGTAATACTCTTCTGTCATTCTTCAGGTCCTGGAGATTAAACCTAACTCATTAGACTAGGTGGCAAGTACCCTTATCAGCTAAGCCATCTCACCAGCCTCACATGATTCATCTTTAAAAACAATTGCTCTGGAGGTCCCCAAGGTTCCAGGTTAGTTGACTCTGTTGGTCTTCTTGTGGAGGCCCTGTCCTCTATGGGTCCCTCAATGCTTTTTCCAACTCTTCCATAAGATTTCCTGTGTTTCATCTAGTGTCTGGCTGTGGGTCTCTGTTTCTCTTTCCATTGGCTGCTGTGTTAGAGCCTCTCAGAAGACAGGTGTGCTAGGATCCTGTTTCATTAATAGTCTCAGTGATTGGTTCTTGCCCACGCAATGGGTCTCAATTGGGGCAGTCATTTGTTAGTTATTCCCTCTGCCCCTGCTCTATCTTTGTCCCTGCTCTATTATAGGCAGGTCACATTTTGGGTGGAAGGTTTTGTGGGTAGGTTGTTGTCTATCCTTCCACTGGGAGATATTCCATTGGCCACTTCAGGATCTACACTCCTGCTAGGAATCTCAGCTAAAGTAACCTCCATAGGCCCCCAAAAGCCTCTGTACATCCTAGGTCTCTGACATGTCCTAGGGCTTGTACACCACTCATTAGAGATTTCCATCTCTCTACCCTGCTCTCCTTATATCTGAACCACTCCCCATCCTGTTCCCCTCCTCATCCCCTCTCCCATCCATTTCCCTCTCTCCTCCATCCACCTCTGATATCTATTTTGTTTCCCCTTCTGAGGAAGATTCAATCATCTTCCCTTGGCCCTCCTTGGTTTGTTGTTTGTTTGTTTGTTTGTTTTGTTGTTGTTGTTGCTTTGGGTTTTTTTTGGCCTCCTTGAGTCTGTTGATTATAGTGTGGTTAACCTGTACATTATGACTAATATCCATTATAAGTAAGTACACATCATGCACATCCTTTTGGGTCTCGTTACCTCACTCAGAACAATATTTTCTAGTTCTATCCATTTGCCTGCAAAATTCATGATATCTTCTTTTTAATCGATGAGCATTATTTCATTGTTCAAATGAACCACATTTTCTTTATTCATTCTTCAGTTGAGGAACATCTAGGTTGTTTCTAGTTTCTGTCTATGACAAATAATTGTTTACATAAAGGTAACTAACATACACTTCAGTTAGTGAATGTACAACTAAACTGTGGTATACAAACAGAAAATGAATATTAACAGTTAGAAAAAGGAATGAACTATCAGATCATGGAAAATGTTGAAGACACTTAAATGTACATGATTACATGAAACAAGTCAGTCTAAAACCAAACCAAAACAAAACTTTACAAAGTACATGATTCCTATTTTTTATTAAATATTAGAGAAAAATATCCTGCCAATACAAAACAGTGCTTTCTGGATTTTGGAGGACTCAGTGGTAAAGGATACAGAGGACAGCTCTGAGGATACAGAGCTGCTTAGTGAGAAGATGGAGCGAACACTCTATGACATCACCATGGTGTATCCTCAGCATTATACTTTGACAAAATGCAAATACTGCTTAATAGTGGGAGCACACTTTAACATCAGCTCTGGACAGTAAATGGTAATGATATGTCAAGATACATTCAGCATTTGTAGCATGTATACCACTCAGAGAGTTTTTTTACAACTGGGTGTGATGGACATGTTTAGGGACAGAAAACAAGGAAAAGATTTGTGACTTTCAGTTAATTTTTCTATATTCTCCTAAGTTCTGTAAAATAATAATATTCTGGTTAAATATACTGTGGTGTCTGATTTTGGTTGTCAAGTTGACTGTATCTGGAACCAAATAAAACTCAATCAGATGAACACACCTGTGAGAGAATTTCTTGATTGGATGGATCACCTGAAATGAAAAGACCCACTCTAAATTTGGCCCATAATTTCTGGTCATAGTCAAGGACATGGAAGGAGCATGTTTCATTTGCTTTTGGTCTGTTTTTTTTTCTACTCTTGCAGGCAAGTTCATCTATCCTGTTGCTGAGGCATTCCTTTGCTGGTATTAAAACTCATTGCTTTGGGATTTCAACACAGATGGGAGATCAATCAGCAGCTCTTAAGGAATCTTCTGGGATGCCAGTGCCACATGAGGGCTGCTGGGATATTAGTTCTCTATACTGACAATTACTGGTTCTTGGTTTTTCTGCTTAGGAGGAAACCATTGGTGGGCTAGCAGGATCACAACCTAAAAGCCAGTCTAATAAATCCCATATATATTCATTCTGTGAGCTCTATTTAAAAAAAAACCCGACTGAAACATATAAATAAAATAAATAGATAAAAAAGAAAATTAGCAGAATGAATCAATGGCTCAGTAGTTAAGAAGGCCTGGTGCCATAGAAGAGCATCTAAGTGCCATTCTACAATCCCATAGGTTAACTAGCCCTGGGGAATCCAAGGCTCTCATAGATTTTGGAGGCATGCATATCCATATGGAGTAAACATGTACACAAAAATATACTTGCATATATAAGAAAAATCAAATGCTTCTTAATAAAATGCAAATAAGAAAACAACCCCCCCTCCTCCCCCACTGATTGTATTATCTGAGACAAAGGTCACCAGGAAATTTACCTATTCTATTGCTGAATCATTCCTTTGATGGTATTCAAAGTCACTTCTTTTGAATTTCAACACAGATAGGAGATCATTCAAGAGCTCCTGGGGAATCTTTAGGGTTTCCAGTGCCAGACTGTGGCTGCTGGGATACCAGTTCTCTGTACTGAATAAATAGTAGATTCTTGGACTTTCTGTTTAGGAACGTTCCCACTAGGCAAGTCGCAACTAATTAAAAAACAAAATAAGGTGTTGTATTAACACCAAAGTATAAAATAAACATCTATTTGTCTATTTCAAAGTAAAAAGGTATTTAATAAAGCAAAATAATTTCCAATTTAGTTAGACACTCATCCTTCCTGAGTCAAACACTTTTTTAGGTGTGGCCTACATATTGGGAATCCCAAAAATATGTAGTAAATGAACGGTTTGGATATAGATGTGTGTGATTGTGTCTCTGCTTGTCTGTGTTTTGTGTTTGTGGTAATTACAGACCCAGGGCATAATCCCCAAATGCTACCTAAGGAGATGAGTTGGAACACATCCTTACCAGAGGTACAGCAGGTTGATATGTGATTGACAGGTATTAATGATGACATGGCTTTGCTTTCATACTTCCAGGATTCCTAACATTAGTCTATTCATGGTGAACACAGGTTAAAATGTGATGTAAAGATATGTGTACTACATGCCAAAGCATTGTTTCCACAAATGAATGGAGAGAAATGGCTCCTGACAACATCATTCTTGGAGTGGAATTGAAGTAAGATAAATAAAGATGCTGTTAAGTACTATCTGTGGCATAATTAAGTACATGCTATGTCAATGAAAATATATAGGTGTCTGCCTAAACTTTCATGAACACCATGAGGACAGAAATTTCTTCAGAGGAAACTGGAGAGCTGCACATACATTATTTCTTGATTGACTTTTATTCAGACATTCTGTTTCTCCCCCTTCTCCTTCTCCTTCTCCTTCTTTCTCCTTCTCCTTCTCTCTTTCTTCTCCCTCTCCCTCTCCTCTCCCTCCTCCTCCTCCTTTTCTTTTTCCTCTTCCTCCTTCTGACTTTAAATTCCATACCATGTATCATAGCACCTACTACACAGTAAATTAAATGTGGCCCTGACAAATAATGAAGAAGAAAGGGCAGAGAAAAGTCTTAGGATGGACAATAGAGAATCTTAGGGCCATTGGTTTCTACGCTTTGATGATAAAATATTTATATGCATTCACATAAGAAAAGATAATATTTTAGCAGAAATATACTGTAAATTTCAGGAGTCTCAGTTATTATCAGTCTCTATCTTGTGTCCAGATCTACTTATGATATGTTTCTAAACACAGAGTTACAGCATCATGTCAGCACTTTCAGAGACCTCACTACCTTCTGGGTAACCATGATTGCATATCCATAAATCATAATGTGTGCTAAATTATTTATATACAACAAACAAACAGTAGTGTTTTCTTAAAGGAAAGTAACAAATAGAAAGTGTTTGTAAAAGCTTCCTTTTCAGTAAGTTATTTTAGTATTTTCTTTTATTGAGAGAGTACAGTGTGTGAAGACAGATGTGAGGATGGGCCACATTCACAACCCAGCCTTTTGCATAAGAAAGGCAATCCAGAAAATCAGAAGCAAGATAAGCATAATTTCTTAAGTCTATGCCTAAAATGACATTTCTTTATGCTTTTAAAGTTGTTTTTATAATAGATTAAATTGGGAAATGTTATATACATTTATAAATAGTTTTAATATTTTACACAGATTCTGAAACATCATCGTTTTCTGGAGCTCTTCTCTCAGTACCTACACTAGTAAACTGATATACATATTCACAAACAGAAATACATAAGAAAGTGTGCTATAGTTACACAATGTATTTTTCCCTCCATATGAAGGAATAGACATATGCCTTTTGCAGGGAAAGCTACGCAACAGATCACAGTGAGTTTAGCCAGTCTCAAAAAGACAAATATCAATTTTCTCCCATTTTCTTTTGTTCTAAGATGTTATATAATCACATATTAAATTCATGTAAATAGACACATTTAAAGTGAAAATAGATGTTAAATTGTCTTGAAAACAGAGGGACAAATGAGAGTAGTAAGGAAGACAAGCATTGGGGATGAATGAGGCACTTCATGCTTACGTAAGTAGCTGGCCCTCTCATTGAAGAACTACGTTTCCATTATAACACGTGCTGGAAAGATATTTTATTGTGAGACTGGAGAGGTGGCTCAGTGGTTAAAACCACTGTCTGCTCTTGAAGAGGCCTTAAATATTTTTCTCAGACCCAAAGCAGGCAACTCATAAATACCTAATTCCACTTTTGAGGGAAAATGTTGTTCATCCAGACAAGAAGGCACACACATGTACTTTTAAATAATTTTTAAATAAAAAGGAATTATGACATGAGTTGCAACATTGACCGAGCTCTTCTAGGTTTACTGGTCCTTATTACAAGAACATGTGTATATGGGTCCTTCAGGAGTCATTTGCTCATACCTTATACATATATATAAGATATAACAAAATTTTTATATCCAATGAGAGTCAAGATATCAAATAAAAATGTAAAGTTTTTCCTTGTATTATAAATGTTATCAGATGAATTAATATATTTATATAAAGAATTTTAAAAAAATAGCTGAATCATTTTTACTGCAATTCAAGTGACTAAAGGAAAGTCCGAAGAAGTATAAGGTCATACAACATGTATCAGAGGATATATATTTTTGAGAGAATAAATATTTAGTAATCCCTGTTCACTGTAAGCAGCTAAGTTTGTAGTATTAATATATGACCTGGATGTAATATAAATCCATGAGCTGGATTTAAATATCATTAACTTCCACGCTCAATAATTATATATCCCTTTGCTAAGAAAGATAGGTTTCCCTAAAAATACTTAACTAAAAATGTTACTCAAATAAGAAAAGAAAACAGGACTTTTTATAGTCTAGACTATATATATATATAGTATATATATAGATATATATATATATCTGTCAGAAATCAAGTTTTGTTAAATCAGACTGATATTTTGAAGTGATAGAAATACTAATTTAATGATGATAAAAATAGAAAACTTCAAAATGGGCATTGTTTTTTAAAATATGACTTGATTGTATACCAGAACAAAACAGCACAATAGCACTGATTATCATATTTCTCAGTAAAAACTGTGCTCTCAATTTGAATACAACTGTAAAATATCAAGCTGGTGATAGGATGATTCTGTGAACACCTGCAATAATGAATGATTTCATAATAATTTGAATTTCCAAATAATGATACGATAATGGTGGTTATTTTGTTTTAAGATTTAATGCTTTTTGGTCATCCTAAAGTATGTGACATATGATTACAGTAATCATGGAAGAGCTATAATAGTAGCTTCTCTTAAATACATAGAAGAGGAAAGAAGACACAACCTCTAAGAATTTAGTTGTCACAGATAAGGCTAGAAAATATTCACCACAGCAATTTTCCATGACCAATGACAGAGATCTGGTGAGTAACATTTTCTCCTGACTTTTTATGATTCATCTTCTCTTCATCTCCTTGACATAATATGACAGATTAATTCAGGCTATTACTGACCCTTCATCTTTGAAAGTAACTGCAGGAATTGACACACTCCTTCATTCTCCTCTATGCTACTCTGATCTGTGACACTGTGATTCATTTGAACTCCTACAAATATGCATCCTGCTCTTTTCCTTATTTTCTTATACAAGTGAAAAGTTCTCATTCCTTCCTTCATATTTTTTCAGCCCTCATCTTTTCCTAGAAACCTCTGACACCAAGACCATCCACTCGGTGTTCATTAGGGCATCAGCTCCTGAGTCCAATTTCACCAACAGGATGGGCATCAGCACTAGTGTCACCCTAGCAGGAAGCGGAGAGGTGAATCCAATACCACTGTTGAGTATATGAACTGCTGAAAGTCATAAGACACAGCCCAAAATCTCCAAACTATCCACATTTTAAAAAATCACACCAAAATGAAAAAATAAGATTCAGTTATGATTTTCAACTTTCAGTTCTCTTTCTTATCCTATTCTGCATTAGAATAACATTTATTATTTGAACTGAATTATACATATTTATTTTGTAACATAGCATTTACACTTTGTAACATTTGATACTACATATTAACAGATTAGGAATATTTACGAAGCTTAACTAGAACACATTTTGATGATAAATATGCTTTCTTATAGTAATTATATTCTTCCTCAGAAAAGCAGATATGGCCATAACTAATTGCATAATTTTTTTGAATTTTGTTTTGTCTACATGACATGCTTTTCTTTTAATCAAGCAATCTTAAAATTGATAGCTTAATTAGGAGATACTACATATCTCATAAAATCACAATTGTTTGAGTGACTCTTCTATCACTTATGGGATGACTGAACTCACCTGTGGTATTTAACCAGCAACTCAGCTTTGGCTTAAGTACTCTCAAGCCTGTCATATTGACTGAGACTGATAGACAGCTAGGTCCCTGACATCATATACATTTTTTAAATGGTTTTATTTTATCTACATAGTTCCTGTACTAGAATGCTTTCTTTTATTTCTTTCTTTTTAAATGAAATTTTAAAATTTATTCTCTCATATATCTCATACATAACATTGCCCTCCCTCCTCTCCACCCAGTCCCTCTCCACCGCATTAATCTCTCCTTCATTTCTTAGGCATATTTATATTCATATTAAAGCTGGAAAATGCAATGCAGTTGGAGGAAATCAATCCCAAAAGTGGCCCATGCTCCATCTGTTAGGAGTATCAGAGGATGCCTAAGCCACACAGCTGTAACATATATGCAGAGGACCTATGGCAGACTCATGCAGGCTCCCTTGTTGTTAGTTCAGTCTCATAAGACCACATGAGACCAGGTTAGTTGATTCTATGAGTTTTATTGTGGTGTCCTTGACCCCTCTCGTTCCTGTCATCCTGTATCTCCTTCAGAAGGATTCCCCAAGTTCTACCTCATGTTTGGCTGTGGGTCTGCATCGGGCTGCATAAGTTGCTGGATGAAGCCTCCATGATGACAATTGGAATAGGCACCAATCTATGAGTACAGCAGAATATCATTAGGAATCATTTCATTTATTATTTTTTTGAAACAAGTAGCTCATATTAAAGAAACTAAGCTCTAAAAAAGTTTCAAAATTTTCCAATGTGCCCACACTTCATTCTCTATCTGTCAACATGAGATGTGTGTAAAACAACATGAGGTTTGCTCTGTGTGTGCTTTCCCATCTGCAACTGTGTGCCTCCTTGTTTGGATTCTTGTAGTTTTAACCACAACTCAACTGCTCATGTAATGTCACAGATAATACACCTCCGAGTTGACTTCTGATATTTGTTTCACTCTTGGGAATAGATATCTAAATATCTATCATTTCTACTCAATATTCCAATGTACAACTTATAGAGACGTAGTTATTTTTCATTAATACTTGCTAATTCACTTTATATCCCAATATCAGTGTCCTCCTCTCTTCCCAGTACCTCCTTCACATAGCCTCTCACCTGTACTGAAGGTTAAGTCTTTAAGATTTTCTCAGACATTTGAGATTATTCTTTTGAGAATTCTCTGTTCAGATACATACCCCATTTTTATTCTGATATTTTGGCTTGTCGATGTCTAGTTTCTTGAGTTCTTTATATATTTTGAACATTAGCCTTCTATCAGATGTGACACTGGTGAAACCCTAGCTCATTCTCTAAGCTTCCATTTTTTATATAATTTTTTAATGGCTGAGTAAATTTCCATTGTGAAAACATACAACTTTTTTTTAAATTCATTTTATGTTGAGGGACATCTAGGTTCTTTGCCGTTATGACTAGAGCACCAATGAACTTTGTTAAGCAAGTATCTCTGTAGTAAGTAAGACAAAGTATTTGCGTATATGCTTAAGAGTAGGATAGCTTTTGAAACAGATTGAGTCTCATCTACCTGTAGAACTGTCACACTGATTTTCATGGTAGTTATACAAGGTTACCTTTCTACAGCAATGTATGAGTGTTCATATACCTTTCTATACACCCTTTCTAGCATAGGCTGTCATTGCTTATTGACCTTAGTCATTCTAACAAGTGTAAGATAAATCTCAGACTAGTTTGGATTGCACTGACTTGATTGCTAAGGATGAAGTTATTTTGAGTCCTGGATGGAGGGGTTGGAGAAGGGCCTGAAGGAGCTGAGGGGGTTTGTAGCCCAAAGGAGGGAGCACCAATTTCTACTGGCCAGACCCCCTGGAGATCCCAGAGACTAGACCACCAACCAAAGAATACACATGGAGGGACCCATGGTGTTAGACACATAAGTGACAGAGGAGGGCCTTGTTGGCCATCAGGGGGAGGAGAGGCCCTTCGGTCTGAAGGTGTTAGATGCCCCAGGATAGGAGAATGCCAGGGAGGGAAAATGGGAGTGGGTGGGTGGGTGGGTGGGGGAGAACCCTCATAGTGACAGGGATGGGGGGCTGGATAGGGGGTTTTCAAAGGGGAGACCTGGAAAGGGGAAAACATTTGAAATGCAAATAAAGTATTAAACAAAACAAAACAAAAAAGAAACATACATGGCTAGTTAATAGATAAAGAAACTGTAACCAAGGGGAAAAAAAAAGAATTCTGTTTAGATATGACCCTCATTTTTAATTAGGTTATTTATTTCTTGATTAGTAGTTTTTTGTTGTTTTGTTTTTGTTTTCTTTAGTTTGGTATACATTCTGAATTTTAGCCCTCAATCAGATGTGTAGTTCTAAGCATCTTTTCCCATTTTTGTAGGTTGCTGCTTTGTCAAAATGATGGTATCCTTTGCTGAGCAGAAGCTTTTCAGTTTCATGAGGCCCTGTTTATTTTATATTACTAAGTCCCAATGAAATGTAGGAAAAATGTTGCAAGGATCATTTAAAGATGGCCAGGATTTGGGAGAACTAATCTCGTGGTGAGGGTAGTAGGATTCAACAACTGGATTGCAAAACTTTACCAAAATTACAGAGAAATGGACAATACCAGGAACATAAAAGGTTGACTTAAGTGCATCTGGTAAACATGAGCATTTTCTCAGGGGAAAGAATAGTTAACTTACCTATAATAAGATTTGTAACTGAGAAATTGTGTACGAAAAAGGTATTCTCAGCTCTAATTATCAAGAACCCATGATTATAGTTAACAAAGGGGTGTTGAACATGACTAGTGTGGCATTCACACAATCCCCTTTCACACACTTTTCTATTCTTTATGACTTGCATTCTGGCTGCTTCCTCCTACCCCTGGGTAAAGAAGTTAATTTTCATTCCTAAGTAATATAAAGTGTCTAATACATATCGTATAACCTACTGCATGGCTGCTAAACTCAGAAGCACTGTGAAAACAGCATATGTAGGGAAAGGTACCAAATGAACAAAAGGAAGGAATTAAAAAAAAATAAAGGCCCCTGGTTGCCACAGACATCTCTAACTGGCTTATTTGAACGTTTTTGTAGGATGGAAGTATATGGATATATTCTTATACATGCTATGTGCATATAAATATATTGTGTAAAACTGATACAGAGTACATACCTTTTATATATATGCAAATGAACTATAGAATATGGATTTTGCAGGTAAATGGATAGAACTAGAAAATATCATTCTGAGTGAGGTAACCCAGATCCAAAATGACATGAATGGTATGTACTCACTGATAAGTGGATATTAGCCAACAATAAAGGATACCCATGCTACATTCCACAGACTTAAAGAAAGGAAAATCCAAGGAAGGATGCTTGAATTCCACTTAGAATAAGAGCAAAATAGTCATGCGAGGCAGAGGAAGGAAGGGACTTAGGTGGGAGAGGAAATGGAGAGCAGAATAGGGGGCAGGATCAGGTGTGAGAAGAGACAAGAGAGAGGCCCAGAGGGCCAGGAGAATAAATGGACATACACAGTTGCTGGAGGGGTGGGAATGGGGAATCCTTAGGCAGTCCCTGAGACTTGACTAGGAGAGGCTCCCAGAAGTTAATATGGGTGATTTTAGCAGGAATGCCTAACTGTGGGGACATGGAACCTGGATAGGCTACTTCCTGTAGCCAAGCAGGGTCCCCAGTGGAGAAATAAGGACACCAACCCACCCACAAAACTTTGGATCCAAAATTTGTCCTGTCTAAAAGAAAGGCAGGGCCAAAGATGGAACAAAGACTGAAGATACTGTCAACCAACAACTGACCCAACTTGAGATTTATCCTATGTACAAGCACCAATTCCTGATACTGTTCATGGTACTTCGTTATGCTTGCAGACAGGAGCCTAGCATAATTGTCCATTGAGAGTCTCTACCCAGCAACTGACTGAAACAGATGGAGATACTCACAGCCAAACATTGGATGAATGGAGGGCAGAGGAACATTTTAGAAGAGTTGGGGAAATGACTGAAAGCCTTAAAGGGGACGGGAACCCCACAGGAAGATCAACAGGTTCAACTAACTTGGATCTCTGGTAGCTCTCAGAGACAGATCCACCAACAAATGAGTATACAATGGCTAGACAGAGGCCCCAGGCACATATGTAGCAGAGGCCAGCTTTGTCCTGTCTCAGTGAGAGAGGATAAACCTACTCCTGCAGAGACTTGATGTGCCAGGGTGGGGAAATATCTAGAGGGTCCCCACCCTCTCGAGGCAAAGATGAGGGGGGATTTGGGAAGGACTGTGAGGGGGACTGGGAAGAGGGCAGCATTTGGGATGTGATTGATTAACTAATTAATTTTTAGTAAAATTAATTTAAAGAGTAAAAGAAAATATAAAAGTCAAATCAAAACAAACAATTGTCCTGACTTAACATTATGAGATGAAGAACCTCCAAATATTCCATTTTATTGGCCATTGACTGTTGAGCATAGGTCCTACACTTAAAAGTGGTTTGTTTCCCCAGTGAGACTCCTTTGGAGAAAACTAATTTTTCACGTGCAAGTATCTATCAATCGGAGATAACTTCTGGGTTAGGATTGGGGCATGAGTCCAATCATCCTTTCACTTCTAGGATGCCATCTGATGCAGACCCAGACAGGACTTGGGTGTCAGCCACAGTCTCTGTGAATGTGTACATGCTTTATTCTTGTTGTGTTCAAAAGGCTTTGCTTCATGCTTGTCCCCCGTTTCCTTTGCCTCCTGCACTCTTTATGCTTCATCTTCCAAAGGCTTCTTGAGTACTATGAGGAATGATTTGATGAAGACATCTGTTTCAGAGATGAGTGCTGCAAGGTTACTCAATCTCTGCACAGTCTCATGATATCTGTGTTTGTTCCCATGTGCTGCAGGAGGAGGTAGCTCTGGTGCTGGCTGAGCAAGGCACTGATCTATGAGTATACCAAAATGCTAAGGGTCTTTTTATTGCTATGTTCCTTTAGTATCACAGTAGTATTTGGTTTTCTGTAGGTCCCTGATATATCACTCTATTTTCATTTCACCTTGATATTCATATAACATATTTCATATTCACCTTGATATTCTCTTTCATTCCAAACATTTAATGATACTCTTTCAAACTAATGGGCATAATTCATCTTTCATGTGAATGAAAATTATTTAACTGCAGAGAATGAAAACAAAATTAAAAACCTATTACTCAAAGAGCTTATACATTTATGACAATGATGTTAAGCCCAACTACCACTGTAAAGATAATAAATCTTTATAATTCATAAACAGTGCACTGCATACTTTATCAAGTACTTTAGACATGTCTAGGTTTATGTAAACATTTTGAAAGCTTTCTGTGTGGTAGGTGAAAAATTATTCTTTGTAAATTTCATCAAGGACACATAGAAAAAGATGTTAATCAGGGGCACTGAGGCTGCACACTTATAATTTATCTTGTAATGAGCACTATGCCTTATATAAAAGGAGAAGTAGATGGAGTATAAGTAGCAACCTTTGAAATTTGCAGGTAGGATGATAGAATTAAATGTGGATGAAGGGAGCTCTAAAAACTGTGGGATCCTGAGCACAAGTGCATGTTTGCTTTGTGTATGGAGATAGACACTTGAATATCTTTTGGTAATTAAAATAACTAACTTCTTATATTTAGAAGTGAAACTCACCTGTCTAATTAGATGTTAAGTATATGTTATTCTAATTGCAACCATTTGTTAAAATTTGCAAATATATAGCAACAGGAATGCAGAGATGTGTAAAATATTTGCAAACATCCTACCTATGTGTCCATACATGGATCATATGCTTTTGATTACAAACACACTGTACTGGCTAGTTTTGTGCCAACTTGACACAAGCTGGAGTTATCATAGAGAAAGGAGTTTCAGTTGAGAAAATGCCTCCATGAGATTCAGCTGTAAGGCATTTTCTCAATTAGTGATCAAGGAGGGGGAGTCCTTGTGGGTGGTACCATCTGTGGGCTGGTAGTCTTGGGTTCTATAAGAAAGCAGGCTGAGCAAGCCAGGGGAAGCAAGCCAGTAAGAAACATTCTTCCATGGCCTCTGCATCAGCTCCTGCATCCTGACATGCTTGAGTTCCAGTCCTGACTTCCTCTGCTGATGAACAGCCATGTGAAAGTGTGAGGCAAATAAACCCTTTCCTCCCAACTTGCTTCTTAGTCATGTTTGTGCAGGAATAGAAACCCTGACTAAGACACACACTAACTCAAATCTCTGACCTGTTTGTCCATAAATATTAACACATCTTTCATCAATCACTTACGTTATATTAATTATTTTCTTTTAAAACTATCTATTGCAAATCTTTTCTTTTTTTTTTTTTTGGTTTTTCGAGACAGGGTTTCTCTGTATAGCTCTGGCTGTCCTAGAACTCACTCTGTAGACCAGGCTGGCCTCGAACTCAGAAATTCCCCTGCTTCTGCCTTCCAAGTGCTGGGCTTAAAGGCGTGCACCACCACAGCCCGTCTGCAAATCGTATTTTCATTTCTCTTCTACAATATACAAATAAATACCTGAATTTCATTTGTACCTGGATTAAATTCCTTGACATTAATTAGCCTTTCATTCTTCTGCTAACTACATCATTGCATTATGCATGGTTGAGTACAGCTATTGTAAATATGGACCACATTTTCTTTATTTGGATATATTCCTAGAAGTTCTATATCCAGATTGCAAGGTGATTCTACTTTTGCCCTTTCCTGTATGTTATGTGTTGATGTTCATCAAGGGTGTGTTCACTCACCTTCCCACTTACATTATATAAAAGTTGCTTCAGATCAGATTCTACTGGTTACTTATTTTCTTAGTGACAACCATTCTGATTGAGTTAAGATGGAATCCCAGTGTCATTTTGATTCATTTTCCTGATGGTTAAAGATGTTGGCTATTTATAATTCCTCATTTAAAAATGTCTGTTTAAATTGTAAAGACTTGTCCTGAATGACCTCAGTTTCTACCTGTACCGCATAATGATGTTAATCTTCTAGGACTTATACCTAATCAATTATGGCAAATGGATGTTACTAATATCTCTGATTTTGGAAAATTAAAATATGTACATGTGACTATTGACACCTTTTCAGACTTTCTAGTTGCAACTGCCTTAACAGGAGAAGCAACTAAAAATATAATTAGTCATTGCCTGCATTGTTTTTCTATGCTTGGTGTTCCCAATCAGATTAAAACAGACAGTGGAACTGGCTATCACAGTCACGCATTTGAGACTTTCTGTCAACAATTTAATATTTCCATATTTGGATTCCTTGTAATTCTCAAGGACAAAGTATAGTGGAACTTTAAATAATATCCTCATAAAATAAAAAAGGGGGAGTTATATTCCTGTACACCACAAAATTATTTAAATCATGCTTTTTATTTTAAAATTTTAAAATTTGGATGCCAAGGAGCTCTCTGCTAAATGTCTATGGCACCCTACAACTAGGCATACTTATGCCTAGGTGAAATGGAAGGATCCACTTACAGGCATATGGCATGATTCCGATCAGGTATTTATTATGGGGAAGAGGGCATGTTTGTGTTTTTTCTGCAGGATGCTGCAGGATCATGCTAGCTCCCAGAGTCATTGGTGAGACATGCTGCTGATGCTAGGACAAAGAATGATGCTGACCCTGAAATGGTGACTGGGAAACTGTATTGGACATGTGTTCCTGACCCTCCTTGCTTGCCTATATCCCAGATTGGACAAGCTGTCTCGTCTCAAGATTTTAGACCTTGTGGGACATAGAATCAAAAGTAGAAGTTATAATGACTTTTCTATTTCCTTACATAGGACAAGCTATTCTGACTGAATCATGGACTGGTATAGAAATCAATCCAATATTGGAAATAACAGTCTTCATTTGGAAAATTGGCTCTGGACATTTTCAGAGACATATTTGGAAGTTAGCTGCAGTTCTCTATGATGTTATGTTAGCAAGAGATAAAGTTGGGACAGAATCTGGATTAGTGCATGTGTTAAAGCTCCTAATCTTTTATTAATTGGTCATGTTAAAATTATTTTTGTTTCTTCTACAGTATTTAATGTAAGTTGTATTGATTATACACTTTCTAATTTTGTCAGAGTATTGAAATCTGGCATGTCTGTTGTGGTCTATCAACTAGCTTTTGTTTTATTGCCTGTGAGTATTACAGGACCTTAGTATTCTGAAAAGGGCTTGCAAATACTGTTAAGAGTGAGCAGACTTTAAACAGAAGTAAGAGGGTAATGGGCTTGATTATTGCTGGTATCGCAGCTTTAATTACATTAATAGCTAGCACCACTCCTTCTGCAATTGCTTTGACACAAGAAGTTAAGAGAGCTACTTTTGTTAATTATTTAGCAAAAAATAGGCATTTGGAACAATGGATTGATGTTCTTTATGATATTATTCAAATTATTGGAGAGGAGGTTCAGGATTTAAAAGTAAAGAACAATTTCGAATGTCATGCCAAATACCAATGGATTTGTGTTACTTCTAAAATTTACAATGACAGTCAATATAATTGATAAAAAGTACAAAGAGACTTGCAGGGTATTTGGTATAATTCTAACACCTCTCTGGATGTTTTAGCTTTGCATTCTGAGATTATGGATTTAAAGAACGCTGCTCCACTGAGCTTTGATGCTGCTGATATTGCTGATAAAATTGTCCATGTCCTGAGGCCAGTATTTCCATCTTGATCAAGCTTCAAAAATAGCATATATAGCTTGATCATGCTAGCCCCTTTTATCTTAGGAATACTTTTATTCCTGCCCATTGTGTTAAAGCTTGCCTTTAACAACATCAACATGCTGGTGACCAAAGTACATGGCTTGAAACTATGAATGGATCCCCAGAAAGAGTTATTTATTTAACAGGCTGGCAGTCGGAGATGGGTAAGTTCTGCACAGGTCCTTACCAACCTAAGACAGAAGTATATTACCTTTGATGATGTACATTCCATGACAGGTAAGGAAGGCATTCTTGTCATAACAACCTAAGACAGATGCAGTCTTGTTTATGAAATAAAAAAGGGGGAGATGTGGACAGCTTTAGGGGCTGCTTGGCAGGAATCTGACATTTGGCCAAGGACAAGGAAGTAAGCTCAGACAGGAATCTAATCTTAGGCTAGAACAGGGAAGTAAATTCAGGTAGAAATCTTAATTTTAGGGTGGAATAGAAGAAGTAGGCTTCAGGCAAGAATCTGATTTTGGACTTGGACAAGAAAGTAGGCTCAGATATTTTGGTCATCATGACAAGCCCTCAGAAACAATGATCACAGGAAAGATCACAGACTTTTGCTTATTGCCTTGCTCATTCCTTGGCTATTTGTGTTTATTGTACTGTTTACCCTTATTGCTTGCATGTAATTAAAATGGTATGAAAGTGGATTGGGATAAACTAAACCTGTATTCAGTCTCAGAATTGACTGGGGTCATGCTAAAGAAAAAAAAACAAAAAACAAAATAAAACCAAAAAGCCTGTCTGCTTAGCACAGTTACCAGTTCATTGTTTGCATGAGGATATCTTGTTGTTTATTTTATTGAATTCTTTACAGAGTCTTTTTGCTTATTCTATTTCTTGCTGCATAGATGACTGTGTTCTATTAGCTGTCACTTCATTTTGCTTCTTCTCTGTGCCTAGCAGAAACCTTTCATCAGATGCAACAACAGTAGTCTGTTCCACTGTCATTTTGCTCAGAAATTCTTGGTCTATTATCTTTATCTTGATAGGTTTCCCTCATATGTTTTATTATGTTTAGGTTTAGGTCTTTAAAGATCACTAAATTCTTTAAATTCATTTAGTTGATAATTTTTGTTCAAAGTAATACATGGATCTGGTTTCATAATACTATATGTGGTTTGCCTAAGTACCTAGTACAACTTTTTAAACATAATCCATTTCTAATGTATTTTTAGCTGATTAGTGGAGAATCAGATGACTATAGATGTGTAGGCTTTTCACTGCATCTTCTATTTAATTTCATTGATCTATGTGTCAGTATTGTGTCAATACTATTTGGTTATTGTTCTATGATCTGTAGTAATTAGTTTATTAGCAAATATGTTCTTAAATATATTAAAAACACTCATTTAACTATCCAAATATTGCTATCTTACTCAAAGCTAGCCATATCTTTCACTTGTAGAACTGAAATACTATTGTTGTTGCTTTCATATGTTAGTACCATCGCCCCTATCCCAGTCCACTTTCAAACATCATAGAATAACCTATAAACAAAGAACAGCATTTTTCTTGCTTGAAGCTCTCATGTCTGTCCAATTTATTATGTGTTAATCTTCTGTTGTAAGAACCCTTGCTCTTCCTCTTCCTGTTCTAAATTTAGAGTTCCTTTGTCTGCTTCCCTTGGACAAGCAGCCAAGTTTTTTTCCTCAAGACCTTCATAATGATGCTGTTTGAAGCAATAGTCCTGAGATATTCATATGCAATTAATGTCTTTCCATCCTCTGCTCCAGTGTACCTGCTCAATTATGCTGATGTAGTCTAAGATGCTCAAATCTGAAATCACACTCCTCACTTGCACCTTTTCCTATAACTTGTTTTTTTTTTATTTCATAGAAGCCCAGTTGCCATCTAGTGCAATTTATGTGCATTATATACATATATACGTGCAAACACACACACACACACACACACACACACACATACTTGATTGTCTTCTCACTTAATTAATCTTCCCATTTCAGAATATAGGCTGTGTAAGGACAGATACGGCTATGCCTCAATTATTGAAAAAAAATCCTAAGTTAAATACAGATCCTTAATACTTGATGAAGTCAGAAATTTCTGTGACAAAAAAAGATAAAGAGGATTAGTTTTCCACCAAACTTTTGCAATAATACAATGCTTATACATTTAATACTCTCTGATTCATATAGTAAACTATGATTTGTTAAGCAAACATGTATAGTCTTTAATGCAAATCAATGCTGTTCCAGGTAGAAGTCATAAAAAAATAAAATTATTAATGGAGAAAGAAAATTGCAATCATATAGACATTTTGTATGTAGGGGTATATTTTAAATTGGGAAGTACTTAACTTATATAAATCATATATATGAAATGTGTTTATCTACTTTTAAACATAACACACCTCAATGGTGCTAATGCACTGAGCCCTAACATGCATCTACATACCTGGCAGTATATAATTAATGTGTCCCTCAGGGCTGCCTGTAATAATGAATGCCTCTATTTACTAATTATGTGTCTCTACAAAAATGTTCAATTGTCATCCAGTATTTCATGCCACAGAGTACAGCCTTTCAATTATAAATTTTAAGATTTATTAGACCATAACATTAAAAAAAATTCTTGTACCCATGTGATCAACTTTTCAAGTGACTGCAGATGAACCATTTTCTCCTCAATGGCTCTGATAAAACTGTGATATAACTTGAAATTAGCTAATGTCTGCTAGGCAATGTTTGAAGTAAGCTGATCCACAACTGGCAGAAGATGAAGACAGGGTGCAAACACATACCCTTCATTTCTTAATGTGAGCAGTGCAAACATGAGAGGGAGAATATGTTCATCCATGTGTGATTACAGCTTTGCACTGACAATACAAGTAAATATGGATTTTGTGATATGTTACTCCTGTTATATATGAGAAAATTGCAGATCACACACTTTATCTACTGTAGAGTATTGAATTGTGGCTCTATGAAATATATAATCTCTACCCACACTTCAGAATATGTGAATGTATATTTACTGAAATGTAATATCAATTACTGTAGCTCACGATCATAAAACAAAATAAGTTTGATCTGAATGTTTCCTTTTGAAATAGTAAGTTCTCTTAAAATTGAGAAAATGCAAAACACTGACTTGTAAAAAATAGTATGTAAGGTAATCATAGAATTGGATATTAGAGGTTAGAATGATATAATCTACCTATCTGGGTCAAAGTAAATGTATTCCTGAGATAGTAGAGAGCAGAGATAAACAGAATATTCTGGTTAGCCAAGTTACAAAGCCATCAGAAGTATCAGGGATGTCTTAGGGTTTCTATTGCTCCAACGAATGACTATGACTAAAGCAACTTGGGAAGCAAATTGTTTATTTGACTTAGATTTACAAAGGTATGTTTATCATCCTAGGAAATTAGGAGTGGAACTCATCAAGGCAGGAACCTGGTGGCAGGAACTGATGCAGAGACCATGGAGGGGTATTGCTTCATTGCTTGCTACCATGTCTTGCTCAACCTGCTTTTTTATAGAACTCAGTATCACCAGTTCAGGTTTGGCACCACCCACAATAGCCTGGACCCTCTTCCATCAATCACTAAGAAAATGTCCTATAGATTTGCCTGCAACCTGATCTTATGGAAGAGTTTTCTTAATTGAGGTTCCTTCTTCTCAGATAACTTTAGCTGCATCAAGTTGACATTAAACTATCCAGCACAAGGAGGTAAGATAGTATCTTCATCCAGAGTGTGTTAAAGAGTACAGTCTAGAAAAACTATGAAACAGCGTATTTCTAAGTTTTATGATACCCATCTATGGCAGTTTGTGCTATAGTTACGAAGTGATATATTATTCAAAAATGTCTTGTTTTAAAATTCAATCAGTGAAATCCATACTGAGGGTCTCTGTTCTCACAGTCAGTAAATACATGCTAGAAGCAGCATTTGCCTGCAATTCCAGTATTGAATAGTTATAGACAAGACTATTTATGGGGCTTTGTGGACACCTAATCTTAACAAATTTGTGAATTCTAGGTTCAAAGAGAGACTCTGTCTCAACATCTATGGTGAAGAATGATTGCAGAAGATAACCAACGAACATCTCTGACCCCTATTTATGTGCACACATACCTGCACATACATTCATTCATGTGTGCACACACACCTGCACAAACATTCATGCACACACACATACATTCATGTGCACACACACCTGCACATACGTTCACATATACTCACACACATATTCCCATAGCCATACCCTGAGCAAAATAAACTATTTTAAAAATTAAGGGCAAAGGTATTATAAATCTCATTGAATATTCGAGATACCTAGTAAATAAACAAAAACACACATATATCAAGAGCCATGTTGCAGGTCCAATCACTGGCAGAGAGAAGATGGTAGAGCAAACATCCCATACCAATAGCGTGTTGGACTCCTGACATGCACACTGTACACACTTAAATGTTCTTTCTAATTTGTTGTAGTTCTCAAATACACAGGATGATGAATTATTCATAGATAATATCAAATGGATGTAAAAAGAGGTCTGGGGCTGGTGAGATGGTACAATATGGAAAAGAACTTAATTGCCAAGCCTGCCAGCCTGAGTTTGATTCCCAGGACCCGCAAAGTGTGGGTCAGTGTCAGCTCTCACAGTGTGTCTCTGACCTTTGTATGCATGATTTCACAAGCATATGTCCCTACCAACACAAATATACACACTCAAATAAAATAAATATATGTGTAAATTAATGAAACTAACAAAATAAAATATGTATGTGATAAAACTCTAAGTAATTTTGAAAGCAAATTTATTAATCCATCTTTCTGCATTATGAAAAATTAATCTTAAAATAGTTGTCAACTCATTATTATTCATCTTTAAGAAATTATTAATCTAGCAACAATTTAAAAATATACTTTCTACAACTCTTAGGTATAAAACTAAGAACAGTAAATCTATAAATCTCATTAAGACTGCTTTGAATATGACCAAGCATTTTTATATATTGCAGAAAGGAAAAGTGGAATGAGAATATTCCATGATCCAAATTGCTTTGTGTTGCAATTTACAGAAAACAAAATGAAACAAAACAGGAAATTGAACAATTTGAAGAGAAGTTTCAGTCATGCTAACATCTGATGACTTGTAATTTAAACATGCATTAAAATTGCTACAGGACAGGGAATGGCTCTCATTAGGAGGAGAATGAAGTCTGAATGCTTTATAATATATCAAAAGAATCCTGATAGAATTTAAAATATTAAAGAAATGTCAGAACTTTTATTATTATTATTATTATTATTATTATTATTATTATTATTATTATAAAAATAATGAAATTATGACAAGAGATTATTTAAAGTAATAACCTATTTTATGGATTGATTCCACAGTAACTCAAATACTTAAATATCTGAAATATGAATATCTGAATATTTGACCTGTTTCACCATTTCTATGCATCAAATACAAGAAAATTGCCATGTTCTGTGTTCTTTAAGAGACATGGGGATATCTTATTTCAAAAGGTTATCAGATATCCATATACCCTTCCTTCATTTCTCCTCTCATGCTATGATTAAATATGTATGACATCACAGTAATTATTCTTTTAGATATAGCTTTAAGTATCTATAAACAATCCATGGTCATAGAAGAAGGCAGAAATATCAAAATTCGCAGAGCAACAAAATAGAATTAATTTGAATAAAGTAACATATTTTAAAATACCAAGAGACTCTTGGATCCATAGTACAAGGAATCCAAAGGCAGATTTTCTCCCCCTATAACATGGGCATCTGAGTCCCATAGTACACCAGAATACTTAATTGCATCTTTCCTATGGTAACCTATACAGAAGAGTGAGGATTGAAAGTATTTTCATTATAAACATTACTGTATTGCACTGTCTATAAAATATAGAACCCATGAGAACTGTTGCATTCATGTTAAAAAATAGTAAATGCTATTTATTTATTCTCTCTCTCTCTCTCTCTCTCTCTCTCTCTCTCTCTCTGTGCACATGGGTGTGTGGGTGTGTGTGTGTTTACATGCATATATATGCCATGTCACAGTCATGAAGATCGGAGGGAATATGAATGAATTTATTTTCTGCTTCCTCCATGTGAGACCTTGGAACTAAACTCAATTCACTGAGCCTGGTGGCAAACGCTGCTCACATTCAATTATGCATATTGTTATTTCTTTAGAGAAAAAGCATTTTCTGGAAGCCCAGACTTCATCCACTTCTCTGAAGAGACAAATCAAATGTGAACTTGCACATCTATTCAGGTCCTCAAAGTGTGCTTTGTGTAATGATGAGAACTGGTTCAGAGTAGGACAATGATTAATGAAACCACATGCTACTCCTCGCAAGAAGTTTTGCTGCCACTATAGTTCTGAAACATTGATGTTATTCTAATTATAACCGAATTTTATGCAGTAAATTCAAATGAGAACAATTAGTATTTAAATCATATCATCAGAAAATCTAAATTATTAATTAAAAAATATGTTTATATTTTTTGTGTGTATGTATATGTATATATGTGTAGGTATGTATACCTATGTGAAAGAGTGTTCATGTGTATATTCACATGGGGGTGCATGTATACAATATGCTCATGAATATGAAGGTCAGAAATTGGCATTGGGTGTCTTCTTTGATTATTTTCCATCTTATATATTGAGGCAGGGTCTTTTGCTTAAATCCAGAAGTCACTGGTTTGGGTAAATTACCTTGCCATCTTGCTTTGGGTATCCTCTGTCTTCATCTATGGAACATCAAGTTAAATGGTAGGCCATTTTTCCTGTCCAGCATGCCAATTATGTATATTTTGGGGATCAGATGTCTACCTTGCATGCATGCATGGCAAACACTTTACCCAATGAACACTTACTCAGCTCCTGAATTTTATATTAAGGAACAAAATAGTTAAAGTCTAGTATTTCATTCCTGACTTTTGTTGCTGCTACAGCCAAAGGTGGGTAGTATTTTATTATTCTCTCCTTGTGACTGCAAAGTGCTTTCCAATCTGAATTAAATCACTGCATTTTATTTGCCATGTGTCCTATTACTTTTAAGAAATTCAAAGTTTTATTAAAATATGAAAATTACCATGTCACCAGACCCTCAAAAACCCATTTTTAGAAAACAAATGAATCATAAAATTCAGAAGTACTTTTCTGAAGAGCTCAATACAATCATCTATTTCCAGGAATTCTCGCACTTTTTGAGGTGCATTTAGAAGAAGCTGTGCAAATAAGAAAAGAAAAAAGCTAAAAATCTCAAATTATGCTGATAGAAATTTCCCACCATTTGACTAATTCTCTTATTTGCAGTGGCATTGAAGACAGACCTATAGTGAAGTGAACTGATTGTATTATAAATGCACATAAATACACCTGTGTTCTGGTCTTATTTACTCTTGCCATATACCCTGGAGAATAGACTGATTAAATTTTCTCATTATTGCTAATCACTTGCTATCTGAGTGTCTGTTATATTCTGAGCTTTATTGATTGCAAATCTGCCTAGTGACACACCTTCCACTTGTTGTGTCAGAATGTCAGCTTCACAAATACATCTCCATGTCAACTATATTACCTTAAAAAACTCACTATGCCAATATCCTACTCTAAGGTATGGTAGCTCCTTCTTAGCTATGAATAATATTTTCCAAGACTCTTCCTGGATATCTGAAGCTGAAAAACACTGACTCCTAAAGATATTTTCCACATACACCCATGATGATGCTTCATTTATTAAAAGTCTAAGACACAATAAATTACAATGTTTATTGCCACATTAAGCTCAATATGTGGCACATTTTCTTATTAAATCAGAAATCATCACTTGAAGTATACTGAGTCCTCTCTGGCATATTTAAATTTCTTGCTAGCATTACTAATATTACAAAGTTAATTAATGGTTTTCAGAATACACCAATAGCAGCACCATGACAATTGGCCGTGTGTCTCAAGGTGGCTACTCATAATGAACTAGCAGGAAAGGTGCAGCACCATAAAGTGGGATTGTTCCTGCCCCAGACAGACTTGAAAAGAATGTCACAAGATTTCACAGTTCTCCCATGAAATGTAAAAAATATCAGTCCTTCATCTCTGGAAACTTAATTATTCAATATTATCAGCTACCGATGATGATCATGAATAATTAAATATACAGAAGGACAGAAAATATGAAAATATGAAAAATGTCAAGTTTTATTAGACAAAATGTTCTCTTTGGACTAATTTTTTTATTTTAATTTCTACATTGGTATTATGTAGGCTCATCATTCTTCAAAGTGCACTGCTAATAAGGGGGCCAACCCTTTCTTAAACTTGTATTTGGTATAAGTGAGGGGAAAAGGTCGATCATGTTTAAACCCATAATTGTGTATCTAGACTTCTGTGAACTCAGCCATCATGTTAGGAAAAAGACATTTTATTTCATAAATGATACAATTTTTCAAATAAAATTTTTCATTATAAATTAAGTTCTAAACTTGTTTTTATTCCAACTACTGTTTTTCATTTCTGTCAATAATCTTAAGTTCTAGTAAAATCTGTTCAAGTAAAGACATTTTCACTTATGTAAATGTTGTCTATTTATGACACCATGAACACATATTTTAACTTATAAGTAAGACTATAAATCTGATGGTTCATGGTAAATTTCTAACATGGTACCAGTAATGGCATTGAAGAAGACTCAAAGACAAAGGAAGTCCACAGGTACTTGATGATGTCAGAAATCTGAATATAGCTCAGCACTGGAGATATTTCTAATGTATTAATGCAGTAAATGCAGTAAGAAATATGTGAATATGGATAATTCTTTTGCGTTAGTTTGTTGTAAGTAATTATCCCATTGTGTATGGTTTTAAGAAAGGAGGTAGAGGGAAACAAATTACTGATATCAAAAATAAACAATGTTGCTTCACTACAACAGTTTTAATATCAGTGCAACAATAGAAACCTATTATGAGCAAATTGGTGTCAAAAATGACAACATAAAGCTTCTATCACTGGTGCTCCTTCCATAGGCTATAGCTTACCAAATAAAAAATTCAGAACCTGGTGTAGGATACTTTCTTTTGGGTCATTGGTCAGGAGTGTGGTGGAAATTTCAGGTTTCTTTGGAAACTCAGTTGTGTCCTGTGACGTTTTCCTGGAAACTATCTTATGAGAGGACGCTTTAGCTGAAGCAATCATGTGGAAAGGTGTTTTGCTGAGAACAGACATGTTGTGGGCGTATTTCTGGAAGCAGCCTACAAAAAAGGGCATGCGATATTTCGCTAAAACTAATGCTTGAGAGAACATGTGATGTTTGGAAACAGTACAAAGAAAACTCAATAGACAGTGGATAATGCTGTGGGTATTGATATGCCTTAACATTCTTTACTATTTATCATTTGTTATGACTTCATAAAGAAAATCACCACCAAGGAACTTCTGGTGGTGGTTCAACAGCTTCTTGCAACTTCCTTGGACTCCAGCTGATTGGCAAGGGTCTTGAGGTTTCTTCTGGATGGACCTGCCATTACTGATTCCTGAATGGCGTTTGTGAGTGGATCAAGCTACCACTGCTGATTCATGTGAACTGAACTGCTGATATCCTGACAAAGTAGATTGGATTTGCTTCAAATAGCTATTTCTAAACAGGTCTATATTCTCCTTTTCTCTATTAACCTTTTCTTTCCACTACCTCTGATGGGTGGTGGTCTAGAAAGGAGTTTAAGAACCCTAATTAAAAGTAGGTTTTGAAAAATCTAAGCCTACACAGGAGTGTCAAGGATACACTGACAACAATACACTCTATTGTCATTGCTCTTGTTTACACATTGAAACCTGAAGATAAGTCTGTCTTGCTGAGAACACATACATTTTGGTGATGTCAGAAAATGGAGAAAGTGTGCTGGTGCTAACTTAGAAATACCATCTCTGCTGGCAAGATTGCACAGTGACAGGAGGTGTTAAGTAAGACGCTGGGAGAGAAGATTTATCAGCAATGTTAACTATGTGTAAGCACTGAGAAGTACAGTAATGATCAGCCTGGAAAAGCATCCTTGTTAGTGAATTAGTGGCACCAGTGGCATGACTGTTATGGGATATCTAACAGCTTTCTAGTGGGACTTAACATGTACCACAAGAGACTATTGCAATGCCTGATATTGAACCTTCTGCTCAAGAGTCCATGGAGATCATAGATCCCACTAAAATTACTCTGCTAAAGGGAGACAGGATCAAACTGCGTTTAAAACACACATCTTGGTATTTGAGCAACGAAATTCCTCTTTATGCTTCCTAATTCTTCTTTACACAGAGACTCCCAATTAGCCAAGATTCAGTTAAGGTCTACTGAGGAGTTCTTAGATCTAAATAAGATATCAATATCCTACTTGCTTGTTCCCAGTGTTCAGAGGGCCTTTTAGAATTGGAGAGAAAATGAGTGTAACGGAAAGTCTTATTAAAACTTGATGATAAGTAGTGTCTCCTGGACAGGACCGTGAATTCACACTCACTGTGGTTATCAGCACAATAACTGCATAAGATCAAGCCAGTAAACGCTGAAAGAGAAAGGACTCACAAGACCATACCCTGACCTAAGGAGTTATTGGCAGTTGACTGAATCTAAGGCAGCAATTCTCAACTAGTGAGTCATAACCCCTCTGGGGGTCAAATGACCATTTCATAGGAGTCTTTTAAGACCATCAGAAAACACAGATATTTACATTAAAATTCATAACAGTAGCAATATTACATGGTTATGGTTAGGGCTTACCGCTAGATAAGGAACTGTATTAAAGGGTTTCAGCATTAGGAAGGTTGAGAACCACTGCTCAGGCAAAAGAAGAATAAAGGTATAGCCTAAGGTAAGTTGTCTATGATCCAGTATATGGTGTTCTACCCATGTTCATATAGGTAGCACTAACGTGACTAAGAAGTTATTTGAATATGGTTACATATGTAACTGCATGATGGCATATCCCAGCACCCTGGAGGCAGAGCCAGGTGGATCTTTCTTTGTTTAAGGAAATTCAGGGCTAGATATTAAAATCCTGTTACAAAACAAAATACAAACAAAAGCAAAGCAAAGCAAAACAAAAAGAAACAACAAAATTGACAAGGTAGACAAAGTAGAGAAATTTGAAAAGCTTGAACCAGAAAAGTACTAAAAATTGAACTGTATGTATTTACAAATATTCTTTTGACAGTTCTAAAGGCACTGTGGCCAAGTTTATTGTTTGTTTTAATTTATTTTTACTCTTTTTAACAGTCCAGATTTCATCCACTTAAAGTCTGCCCCTGACCACTCCCCATCCCATAGCTCCCCCAGTCTCTAAAAGGAAGTCCCCCAAGCCCCATTTCCCACCATCCCACCCCAGATCTCCCCACACACTGATGTCTCAATTCTCTCCAGGGTAAGGTGCGTCTTCTCTCACTGAGTCCTCTGCTGTATACGTATTGGGTGCTTCATATCAACTGGTGTATGCTGCCTGATTGGTGGCTCAGTGTCTGAGAGATCTCAGGACAAGGGTCCAAGTTAGTGGAGACTGCTGGTCTTCCCATGGAGCCACCAGCTCCTCAGCTTCTTCCTGCTTTTCCTCAGTTCAACCATAGGGGTCCCTGGATTCTGAGAGGGTGGGTGAGTGAGTGGGTGGGGGAATACCCTCATAGGGGCAGGGGGAGGGGGAGGGAATAGGGAGGTTCCAAAGGGGAGATCTGGAATGTGGGAAATATTTAAAATGTAAATAAAGTATCAAAAATTATTTTTTAAGTTAGTGCTTTTTTTAAAATTCCAAATCAAATGATCAGCCCTGAAATTACACATACAGGTACCATCATAGAGCCTAAATAATTTAAATTTAGGAATACATACACACAGAGAGAGAGAGAGAGAGAGAGAGAGAGAGAGAGAGAGAGAGAGGACAACAGTTACTGAGAAAGGAAGCTATAAATTTGATAGAAAGGCACAGTTTATTGGAGGTCATGGAGGGAGCAAAAGGAAGGCAAGAATATAGTAATTATGTTAAAAGCTTGAAATTATAGAGTTATAAAAGTTAATTTTTGTTCTTTGTTTCTTTCTCTCTGTTATATGTCTTATATGTACATGTGTATAAATGTACATATATTTATGCATTTATAATAGGAGTCAGAGACCCACCCACTCTCATTGCTAGGGGTCCCATGTCAAGTTAACAGATACAATGTATACTTAGAGGGCCCAGTGCAGAGGTCCAGAAGCTTGCTACTCCAGTCACTGTGAGCTTATATACACCCTGCCCAGTTGATTCAGTGGGTTGTGATTTTTTTGTTGTTTTCTATCTCCTCTGACTCCTACCATCTTTCCTCTCCCTTGTCCATGAGGTTTCCCAACCTCAGAGGGGAGAGACCTGATGGAGACTTTCAATTTAGACTCTCCACACAATGTCTATGGGGCTCTGCACCCACTCTCATCTGCTGCCAGAGGAAGGCTCTCTGATGGCAACTGGAAAAGGCACTTATATTGAGTACAGCAGAAGATCATTATGATTCATTTTTGCATTGTCAGTCACACTAGGCTATACCATAGGTCTCTGCTCTAGTTAGTCTCTGGTTCCTTCCCTCTCCCCCCCACCCCATCCCCACACTCTCGGGAAGTGTGTGGTGCGTGGGATTCTTATCCTAAAGTCTTATTTCAACAACTGACAAAAATAATGTAGATGGCTATTAAATTTTATTTCATTCAGGAAATTTATTTGAGCTTTCAATGCAAAATAGAAAAGGTTTGAAATTTATAACCTACATGGGAGGAAGCATGTCAATGACTATGGCATTCTATGAATTTGAGGGCTACATAAAGACTTCATTAATTGAGACATGTAAAATCTCTGGATGACCCTCACACTTAAAATCCACAATAATTTCACATTACTATCTCCTAATAATTTAGCAAGCCTTTCTGCACACCAGTTTAGAATAATATAAATTTATAGCTACCATATAATTTTCTGAAAGTTTTATATTTTGTAATCAGAATTGAAGGTACTTATGGGTCAGTAAGAAGACACCACGACTCATTCTAAAACCACAGAGACCAGCAGAATTTATGTTCATAATATAAGAACCGTTTCACACACGTTCATCATTGGAAATTGTAGTTTACTCGAGTAGCATTGCATGACAGAAATACTCAGTAAGGCTTGTCCTGCCTTCATGTTTTCTTAGGATTTAATGTGTAAGCAGCTCTGACATAGTTTTTCTATTAGGATAAGAAATTAGATTCGTCAACTGTCAATGCCATACTGTGCATATGTGTATGTATGGATGTATGTTCATATGTGTATGGGAGTGTTTGTTTATATGTTCTGTTGTCTGTGTTGACATCAGGTATCTTTCTCAATTGCTCTCCACCTTATTTTTTGCTAAATCTACAACTCACTGTTTTGACCAATGTAGCTAGTCAGCTTGAACAGAGGATTCTCCTCCTCCTCCTCCTCCTCCTCCTCCTCCTCCTCCTCCTCCTCCTTCGTCTTCTTCTAAATTGGACATTTTCTTTATTTACATTTCAAATGTTATCCACTTTCTCAATTTCTCCCCAAGAAATCACCTATCCCATTCCTCCCTACCCCTGCTCTATGAGGGTGTAGACTCCCATCCTACACCCACCGACTCCCATCTACCCGCCCTCCCATTCCTCTACACTGGGGCATCTAGTCTTCACAGGACCAATAGCCTCTTCTCCCATTGATGCCCGAGGTCATCTTCTGCTACATATATGGCTGGAGCTATGAGTCCCTCCATGTGTACTCCTTGGTTGGTGGTTTAGTCCCTGGGAGCTCTGGGGGATCTGGTTGGTTGATATTGTTGTTCTTCCTATGGAGTTGCAAACCCCTTCAGCTCCTTCAGTCCTTTCTCTAACTCCTCCATTGGGGTCCCCATGCTCAGGCCAATGGTTGGCTGTGAGCATCCTCCTCTATATTTATAAGGCTCTGGCAGAGCCTCTCAGCAGACAGCTATATCAGGTTCCTTTCAGCAAGCACTTCTTGGCTTCTACAATAGTATTTGGGTTTGGTAACTGTATATGGGATGGATCCCCAGGTGAGGCAGTCTCTGGATGGCCTTTCCTTCAGTCTCTGCTCTACACTTTGTTTCCGTATTTGCTTCCATGAGTATTTTGTTCCCCTTTCTTTAAAGGACTGAAGCACCCACACTTTGGTCTTCCTTCTTCTTGAGCTTCATGTGGTCTGTGTATTGTTTCTTGGGTATTTTCTTGGGTATTAACTTTTTGGCTAGTATCCATTTATCAGTGAGTGCATACAATGTGTGTTCTAGAAAATATCACCCTGTGTGAGGTAACCCAATCACAAAAGAACACACATGGTATGTACTCACTGATAAGTGGATATTAGTCCTTATACTTTGCATATCTTCAGAGGCATTGTCCCAGCCTTACAGTTTTTGCATGATATAGCTTTTCTTCTTTCGTTGAATAAAAAGAACAGAAATATAATGCATTATACTCAACAAGTAAAGACAATGGCAGGAACCAGAAAGATATGAATGATCTGTGAACATTAGTGCCAAATATTCATATTTTTAACCGAAATATACCATTCCCTGAATTCTAGTCCCTGATACAAGAGCACTGCGTCTTTGATAGTTAATATGTATGAGCTGGTATGCCTGGATTAATGCTAGATTTGACTAAAAAAGAAACAAAAGTAGAAATCTTGTATCTGAGTAAGATTTTCTTGAAATGTTTGGATATCTTTTGTCTTCCTGAGTTTATCTATGAGTATAGTCTTGGTCTAAGACTAATTTAGAGCCATCATGAGTACAGTTTGTTTACTGTGGCAAACAAAACAATAGTTGAACCACAAATCCAATGGAAGTAGAATAAGAAGATCTTCAAATCTTTCCTAGGAATCTTTCAAAGCTGTGGGTTGGAGAACTTTTGGAGTATTGTTAGGGTCCACCAAAACACAAAATTGAGAGCAAGCTACGTAACACACTTAATGATAGTCTTCATTCTAAGTAAAAACCAACCAACCCATGGCAAAGTTTCAATGCATGAATGACAAATTCCAACAACAACAACAACAACAACAACCAACCCTGTAAACAGGTTACACTAAGGGACAGCAACTAAGAAAACGGACTGAAAATAAATGCTACACTGATCTTGGGAAAGTTGAAATACTCTACAACTATACAATACATGTTATGTACTATACATCTCTGGATGACTAATGCATGTTGGGACTGAATTGCCACCCTTTACTGCAGAATAGTGTAGTTTAAATATTTCCTAACAACTACCAGACAGACAGTATAATTCATATATATATATATATGAATTTTGGAGAACCAAATATAGAAATATAATATGTTTACATAAAAATAAAAGATATGAATGAAAGTTTCTTGTGAGAAACTGAAATTATGTGATGCAAGTAATTGAATTTTCATTAATTATAAATAAATTAAATAAAATTAGACATAAATTAGAAATAAATAAAATTCTACTTGAGATTAAAATTAAAGACTATATAAATCTATATATACAGTGTTTTTTAGTCTCCAAGCTTCTTTACACAGCTATCTGTAATATCAATATTGATCAGTAATGTATAAGTGAATTATCCTTTATCATTTAAAAATATTTATGTTATATGTATAAAAATTACTCAAGAAAAATGGAAATGGAGCTATAGGAGAATAAAAAGTCCACTTTTTATCCAAAGTACTGTGTAGAAATCTTCACTAATGTTTCACAAGCTAAGATGTATATTTTAAATCCCAGAACAACCACTGAACTACGTAAATTAAAATATACCTAGTAAGTATAAAAAGGCAACAGGGGAAATAAAGAGTAACAAAAATTCATAAAAGTAAGATGCATGTCAATACAATAGATATAATATCTGTCTTATGGATATAAACAATAATTTTCAATTAAAAAAATCATAAAAATGGCAAAACCATGTGACTGGTTAGAGGACGTCATTGGATTTAAAATAATAATTCAAAAATTCACTTTTTATCAGAGACACAATTTTGTTCCAAACATCCAGAGAATGTAGATAAAAATTAATGCAATGAATATTACAAAATAAATGTATGTTGTAGTTATATCAGAAAAATAGATTTTAATATTAAATGTGTTGCTAGAGATAAGCATAAATGATTAATATTCATACAGTTATCAAGCCCTCAAGAGGCCAAGAGAATAATTTAAACTTTTGTGAAACAAGAACTGATCCAATTGAAATAAAATAAAACAGGTACATTTATAAACAATGTTCATGTTGTTAATAATTCACTGTCTATAACATGAAAAACACCTTAAAGGAAAAACAGTGAGGAAATACACTTGATGCCTTCTAGACCTAGACGAGACAAAGCAAACAATCTGTTGCATGGTATTACCATGCATTAAAAATGTGACTTTTATGTGCCACGTTATAGTCAAATATTCAATATCATGAGAGGTTAGCTCATCTTTCCATTTCTCTCAAAGAGAATAAAAGAGTAATGATCCTGGGGGATTTCAAACCAAGACTTGTCAAATGAGAGAGTCCAAGGAGGCTGTGGGCTCCAAGACAGGCTGGTGATCACCAAGGAAACATGGAAGTGTGCACTTTGGCTAGGATGTGCCTCTAATAAACTGCATAAATTTAGGGCAAATTAAATCCATCCATTTATAAAATAAATTTCTTCAAAATCTGTCATACTCTTTTATATATTATGACATATATATTATGATATTATACTCTTATTATGCCATATTCTAGGACACTCTCAAATTAAAGAGAAACAGCTGAAGGAGAGAAGGGCTTGGCAGAGGAAGAGGTGAACTTCTGATGTGTTTCTTCAAGGTGTTCTTCACCTGGAAGAGAAATGACTGGGTATTCGCTGGTATGCTAAGTAAGGGGAGGGCATTGAACGGCAGAATCACTGTTCAGTCCATATATGTAATTGATTTGTAATGCTACTGTGTGAATAATTAAGTGGAAATAGGTTCTCTTGAGTTGGGGCACACTGAAATTCACAATGCATAGTGATGTCTTTTATATTAATAGAATTTGGCTGTACTGTTCAATAATGAGGAAAATTGGGTTCTATCCTACTCAAATTAGCAATGTAATATTTCAGGAATTTATCCTGAACTTTACCAAGAAAGATGGCTTATCCTCTTAAAACTAATTTGTAGCACACAAGAAGTTAATCTTATATGTCTAATATAACGAATTTTAGACAATTGGATTCCCTCCTATGCACAGAGGATGCTGTATTCGGATGAATTGCTATGGAATGGCCCACATATATTAACACCAGATCAACTGTGCATGAGTAATGTTATTATGATAAATGCTGTGAGAATTTATAATAAATTGACAACCACTATTTTCTTCTAACAAAATAATTTATCACTTTTTAATTTCTTAATTCATAATGAGTAATTACCAAGGTAATTGATCCCTTCTAAGCTTACTGAATTCATTAGATGATTTTATTTGGTTCATTGACCAGGCTATAATATGTATGTAAAAACTGTATTTTTAACTCAGCAGATTAGCTCCTCTTTTTGGAACATTAGGATTGGTGATGACTTAACATATAATCTGTGCAATGTTTCATATGCTTTCCTTTGAACTTTAATTAACCTCCATGAGTTCTGGCCATGAGAACTTTCAGCATTATCCTAATGTCCTCCATATGTACAATACAGAATGCTCCCTTTAGTTTGGATCACCAAAGAGGATGGATCGGTCAAGTTCTTACCGATTTTATTCCCTTTCTCTTATTCAGAAATGCTGCAGTTTGGAGCTTTCAGGAAAGGCTGCAGTTAAGAGAAGTATAATTAGCCTGCCACCTCTGAGATATTAGGCTGTCATTCAACTATCAGTCCATTCTTGAAATTCAGAGACCGGCAGTATGATTTCAGGTAAGAACTATTTTAAAACTGTAAACTTCATTGCATAATCTTTGACAGAGTTTTTAATTTAAGAACTTCTCTCCTGTTTACGTGCTCTTTTGCATAAGTAACAGATGTGTTGGTCATACTGTACCTCTCCCTTGAGTTCATAAATGCATCTCTATTCTCTTGCAACAATTTTAGGGGCTATTATCTTTAAAAGTGACATTAAAGTGGCAGTTAGTAGGATGCATTTATATAAAATAGGATCAAGGAAAAAATACCTCAGGATGTGAGAAGAGAGACTTTAAAAAATTACTACTTGACTTGAAGGGGAAAAAAAGAGAAGGCAGGAATGGCTGTTTGTCTCTCTGTAAACAAAATTTTTGATTATAGCATAAAGCATTTAATATTGAAAAAGAGGTTCCACCTGCTGCTGATTTCAAGTATTGGTACCCTTCCTTCAAGAACTGGTGTTCCAGGTGTGTGCCACCTTGTTCAGCTTTTGTGTGGTGCTGGGAATTGAACTCATAAAGAGCAATTGCAGAGAGCACCTTCACCCACTGAGACAACTATTTAGGTCCTGTGAAGCTGACATTTGTCATCTGTTAAAACACCATAGCATGGAGCTAAGTAATTAGAAAAAAAGGTATTTGTCATGAGGGAAGGTCACTACTCTTCCAATTACATTTAGCTTTCTGTTACCAGAAAGAGAGAGGAGAAAGGGACAAGGACAGAGATAGAGTTGATGAGAGGAACAGAGACAGAGAGACAGAGGCAGAGAGGGAAAGGAAGAAGTTATGACTACTTTTCTTTTGCAATCTTATTGTTTCTGTGTGGGTTAAAGGCTATATTGTAGAGAAATAAGGAGTTATCTAGTTCTGATGGGTAACCAAAAGGAACGTAAAAAGACTTTTTTGTTTTTGGTTTGGCGGTCCTCAGGAATATGTTTGATTAATATCTCATAAAAAAATATCTCATCACTGGCTGTGTATTCTTTGTATAATAATCCATGGACTCTGTGAGCAACATTTACCATCCATGAAAATTATTTCTCTTTAAACTCTTCTTTAGTTATTATAAATTATATATGTAGTTTAATTTATAATGATAAAACATATAATTTATATGACAAAAAGTAAATATGTTTCTGAGTATAATGGTTCATTTCCCTTTTAAAATATTTCATTTATACTTCAATTATTTCCATACATGTTTAAAATATATTTTGGTATTATTATATTATATTATATTTTGGTATTGACACTCCCAATAGCTCCCTGAAATTCTCTCTGAAACCTGTGAGCCTGTCTTCCTACTGATTTTATGTCCAGGATTAGCTGAGGAGCTATTTTCTTTGAAGATGTGGCCATTGATAGATTGCTCATTCCCTAGTAAAATTCCCCATACCCACAAGTATACAGTTCACACTTATTGAAACAATAATAAAAATATAAATTATATTTTTATTTTTTGTAAGACGGTAAGTGTCTATATGTATTTTCCCATTTTATTCTGGTTATAATATTCTCATTCAATCCACGTCCCAATCACTGAAGGCCCTATACACTTTGGGTGCATGATCTAGAAAGGTCAAGCTTTAAAAATACTCAGCTAGAAGATTCTAAAATGTAGGTCAGTTTCATAGTCTCAGTGTCTACGGGACTGAGAGAAAACCAAGTCACATTAGCCAATTTGAATTCTATCATCTTTGAGAACAGCCTGATAGCCAAGATGAAATAATGGTATTGATTTTATGGACTAACCAACTATTCTCTGATTCAATTTGAGAAACACCCATAGGAAGGAATATATGATTGTAACTGCAAACCTGGCCAAAAATCCATGCCAGGAACGATCATAGGCTTTGGGAGGCTGTTGTTTAGTAAACTGATGTAGCATCCAACTAACTTCTAAACATTTGATGCTGTATCTATAGACATGTATTGCTCTCTGCCTTAAAGAGATAACCCTCTCTTTCCAGTAAATGTTAGTGCAGAGATCCCTGGCTGTATAGAGAACTGAAACTAAGTGACAGACAGTACTTAGTCCTCAATAAGATATTTAACTCTCACCCTTGACATTCAAGAGACATTACAGAAGTGAAGCCAGAATGAGTGTAAGAGTTAGAAAACATAGAGAATGGCTTAAAAATTCCATCTCCTGGGCAAGTCATAGCCACTGCAGAGAGGAAATCACAATAGCCTCAGACAACTACACTCAGACAGTGTAAGAATGAACCACTAATAGACGAGAGAGATAAAGGGGGTTAGAGGCATACCTACCTGTGGAAGAATAACACAACCTTGCTGTACCCACTGCTGACCTCACCAGGATCTAATGAATGATTTCATTCTAATCAAAACAGAGATGGCCCAGGATAATCTAAATAGTTCACCAAACAAATCTCATGAATCTTGGAAACAAGCTACTTGTAGTGAATGAAGGCTTATGGATATTGGTGAGAAATAAGAGAGTGAGAGTAGAAACTAATCAGATTGTGTATGTGTGTGAATTTGTTAAACATCAAAATAAACAAATACATGGATTTTAAATCCTTGGAAAACTTACCCGGCTGTTTTTGTTTAGGTATTTACACTGAAATGAAATATTGCCACATGGGAGGAAGAAAACTGAACCCAATGTCAGGAAGCTAAGTGTGAACAGAAACTTAGGATCAGGAGGAAGGTTCGAAAGCTCTGAATTCATCATGCCATCTCCAGGGATGAATAAGCAAGAGGAGACTTCTTGGTACAGCTGTCTGTAATTTGGGTGGGTTTAGACGCCAAGAGTTGCACCCAGGTGGAAATGACATTTTCTGTGACATCTGATGAAACGTTTCTTGCCCGTACTTCTGTAAGTAATATCAGTACACTCACTGACTTACTAAGATAGACATTTCTCTGTCATCAGTGACCAGTCTAGGAGGAATGCATATTTGTTCACATGCTCTGTGTAGGATCCACTTTATTCCATTTTAGTTTGTTTTCTTTATACAGGCATCACAGTCATTCAGTAGAACAGGAACAAACATGATGACAAAGGCTGTGAAATATTTTGAAGTAGACTCATTAAGATTTTAAATTTTGGCATAATACCTTTTGACAGAAGGCATTTCCTCAAGAACATCCATAGAGTCATTAACAGTGAGATTATGGCTGTTGTGAAAGATGGTCATAAGTTATTTCATAAGAAATCACCATTGAAGATTATTATTTCTGTTCCCACAGTCATTTCTGGTAGACTTCAGTGTAAATACAGTGTGTGCTTTATTTGAAGGAATTCTAAATGTCTAACCAAGGTATTTTAAATAAAATATTTTTAAAAAATTTGCTGTGAATAGTTTCTCTCATAGAGAAATCAGTTTTTCATTTTAATACAAAATATAATTATTCTTTATCAAAACAAAATGTTAATTTTATAGTGGACCAACCAAGATTATTTTATAATGTTTAAAATTTAAAAATGATTTCAGAGAAATATGTAACCGAAGCTTTTGTGTAGCAGTAAGGGAAACAACAGGCACATGGAGGGTGACTGACTACATGGTTATTGGCAAGGCTGACAAATAGGAGCAATAACCACAGCCACAGTCAAGTGAAGAGGTTCTGTAGCTCCAAACGTCCTGGATATTACTCCTATTAATATATTTTAAAATACAATATCTAAGTTTTATCAGAGCTACTCATTTTAAGCTATTCATTTTATAATCTTTAAGGCAGTTAATAATATTGTGGTTAAAAACTTTCAAGTTAAAAACTTAAATCTTATATCTGTAATAATAATCCAAAATTAAAAGGCTTTAAAAAAGACTCTTTTCAGGTAGATTAGTCACTAAATAGCAGTAATCATTTGAAGGTATTAAAGGTAAATTAAAGGTTATCATTTTACTATCTGTCACATTGCTATGGAATTCTGAGTTAATATTGTCACCTACCCAAATTTTTTGTGCTTTGCCTTTCTGTAAGTACCATCAGAAAATATAACAATGCATTTACCACTTGGTTCATGCTAAATCATTTTGTGATGATATAAGCTTGTTATAGTCAAGGACTTTCCTCCCATTTTAGGTACAAGAACAAAATCTTAAAGTGGAGCTGCATATGCACATAATTGTGTGTATGATTTTGTATGTATGTGTACATGTACATAAGCATAAATGTTAATGAGATATACTATTTGTGAAGCAATAAAATGGAAAATTCAAAGGTATATATGTACATACACTTGCATGTATTGTATGTAGCTCTATAAGTATACAGTTTGCATAATTGTGTATGAAAAATATTAATTATGAAGCTCTTGTGGAATTTTAGCTCTAACTTTTAAACATCCCGGGCACACATATAAAAACACCCAAATTCCTATAAAAGATTAGGACTATTCTGAATTCCCCAGGATTCTTCCGAATGAATATTTACTTCAGTTTGAGGCTTTGTAAATGAATTCTGGTTCTGTGGATTCCACTGTCCATGTGTATTTAATCACATTCCAAGGCAGGTTTTTGCATACCAGTTGAAGCTTCTAATGAAAAGCCACCCACAACACTTTCCTAAATAATTTGCATGTTTTTTATTTAATATTTCCCAAAATGAAGAGTTTGATGGATGTATATTTTTAGCTGTGGGAAGAGGCAAGAGTTAAGTGGCTGGGAAACTTTATGTGTATTTCCTAGAGTTGGGTGAAAAAAAATTTTTTTTTCCTTGAGATTTGTACATGGGAATGAGGAAATTGTTTTAACTAAATTACGAATAAAACATCATACCTCTGATCTTCAGTCTCAGAGGTTAAATGTTGACTTTTTGTAAACAAAAGTGCCCAAAACCCTTGTTGGCATTTAATTGAAAAAATTTAAGAAGTTAAGAGCACAAAGAGGAAAAATAATCATAAATTGGTAATTCATTCAAATCACAAAATCACTTTGCCTGCCATGAATTTGGCCTTCAGTCAGTGCACATCATAAATATGGCCTTGAACATTGTTTGCTAGATATTTGTGGGAAAACTTTAGGCTCTTTGGACATACAATAAGCTGAACCTCCATTTCTTTATGGACAAAATATCAGAAGTTATGGATCTTTCAGCATTGCTGGTTATTCCAAAATTCCAAGTTGAGGTTTTCTTAGGATATGGCTCAAGTTGTTGCTAAAGATTCATACAAAAAATTAGTGTTAATAATTAGATGATCTAGTGATAAGTCCTGAGCTATTCAGCACATGGGCATCCATGAGTGATATTAAACCCTGAAGATTAACTCTGAAAGAGGGCAGATGGGTGATGTCTCTCCTGTGCTGGAATGGATAGACTTGGCTTCAGTTTTGTTAAAAATTAACTTTATTTCCAATATTCTAAATTAAAGATCATTATATTTTCTCCAGTTAATTGACTTAAATAAATAGAATGGCTAAAGCTAAGATTGTGGCTTCATTTTTATCAGATAAATGGGGAGATGTGGAAAACTGATCATGTTTGTCCCTATTGTATGCTATGGGTTGCATCAATTTATTATTTTATCCTGAATATACTTGTTTTTCAACCCTGCTTCCTAAGGACATTTGTGGCACCAATAGTACACGTACATTAGTACATGTTCATTAGTGCATGCGTGTCAGTGCATTACATTAGGGAATGTGCATTAGAGCTTTACATTAATACATGTGCTATAGTGCATTGCAGTAGTACATGTACATTTGTGCATGTGCATCAGTGCATGTACATTGGTGCATGTACATTACTGCATATGCATTAGTGCATGTGTATTTCAGTTTCAGCTTGAGCACTAGGTCATTATCATCCCTTACTTTCTCTGTTATGAGCAGGAAGGGTTTCACTTCAGGTAACACCATGCTCTGGCTTTTCTTTTCTCAAGATCATTTTCACGTATTATCTGTTATTAAATCTCCCTTAAGCTGTATGTCAGCACAACCTTTTGTATCCTCCTCATTTAGGTGTTTAGTTTGCTAGAATACAATTCCAATATTAAATGTTATTAATGCAATTAATCATGAGGATTGGGGATATAAAATAATGGAAAATTGAGTGCTGTGAAATATTTAGGAAGTAATTTGGACATGATAAACTCATCATAGAAAATCACTCAAATGTTGATATTTTTTCCATTATGTGTCACAGGGTTTTGGAAACAAAGACTGAAGGTCAGTGTTGGTTAATACTAGGTTGACAAAAACATACAGCTTATGATAGCAAATATGATCGAGTAAAAATGTGCACATGTTTGTGGTATTTTCTCTGTTCTGAATTAATGAATAAAAATTAAGACCAAGATGACTGACTTGATAAACTACAAAAACACTTAAATATTTAAAAGTGCACAAAATATTGATGCTCCAGAGATGGTTCACTGGTTAAAAGCCCTGACAGCTCTTCCAGGGATCAGAGATCCAATTTCAAGCTCCCACAGGGTGGCTCACAACCAAGTAACTCCAGTCCCATAGCATCCAATACTTGTGGGCACAGAGTGCACAAACATATTTACAGATAAAACACCCATTCATATAAATTTAAAAAATGAATCTCAGATATAAGTGTATAAAACAATGTTTAGTTTGGTTCCTCTAATGATGAGATATAGAGAAGGCAAAACAGTTCCCTATGGAATTTTTTACTTATTTTGATTCTTAATTGCTTTTCCTGTTATTGAAAGTACATTCTTTTCTCACATAATATATTCTGACGGTGGTTTTCCCTCCTTCACTTTCTCTGAACCCTTCCTTACCTCCTCTCTTATTCAGATCCACTCCCATTTTGTCCCTCATTAGAAAATAACAGGCATCTCAAAGGTAATAATAAAATATAACAAAAATATAATAAGATAAAACAAAAACCATCACCTGGAAGTTGGACAAGACAAACCAATAGAAAGAAAAGAGCCCCCAAGACAAAACACAAGAATCAGAGATCCACACATTTGTACATTCAGGAGTCCCAGGAAAACACTAAACTGGAAGCCGTAATATATACTCAGAAATCTAGTGGCAGACCCATACAGAACCTTTGTATTCTGTTTCAGTCTCCATGAGTTCATATGAGATTTCTTATGCTGATTTCAAAGGCCGTCCTTTCTTGCTGTCCTCCATCCCCTCTGGCTCTTACTCTCTTATTCGCTCTACTTCCTCTGCTTCCGGGTTTCCTGTCCTCAGAGTGGAGACATTTGATGAAGATATCCCATTTATGGCTGAGTGCTCCAAGGTTTCTTACTCATTGAACATTGGCTGGCTGTGGGTCTCTTTATTCCCATCTACTGCAGGAGAAAGGTTATCTGATGACGGCTGAACACAGCACTAATCAATATAGCAGAATATCAATAGTAGTTATTTTACCGCTATTTGCTTGTTTTCTTATATATTTATTTATCTGATTACTTATTTAAAAGCCAGTAGTGTTTGGTTTTACCTTAGGTTCCTGGTTCTTGGTCATCTGAATAGTGTTAGGGATGTGTTGTATCTCATGAGATGGGCATAAAATCAAAAGGCTAATCAGTTATTGGTTGGTCATTTTCAAGCTACCAAAAGAAAAACTGAAGTACCTATGCAGCTGCAAAGCCTTTGCTCTACGATAGTAAGACATGGGTAACATAAAGCTTGTGATAGTAACCAACTGTTACTGATTGTGATAACTGACTAACTTTTTGCTTAAGGCCTACCAGCATCACTCAAACCCTACAAAACAGAAGGCAGCTAGCCGGGAAGAAGGCACAGCTTATCTGGGATATGAAGAGTACAAGAGAAAGAAATGAAGATGATCATGTTTGAGATATACTGTGGATATGTAAAAAATGTTATAATGAAAATAATATGCGCTAATAAAACATTAAATTTGAAAACTTTAAAAATTTGAATCAGGTTGGGGAATAATTGGTTAATGAGTAACCATTTTACACACACACACATGCATATATACATATGTATATTTATATGTAAAATGGTTACTCATTAACCAGTTGTTCAACCAAGACACAGCTACTGTACAGTTTACTGAGTACATATAAATACCATAGAACACATGGATCACAAATGTTTATGTTCTTCTTCCAGAGGCTTTAATTATAGTAGTTGTACCTTGTTTATCAATGTAAAAAAATAAAAATGAAGGAAAATGGCAGTGGTGGTGAGTTTCATTCTTTCCCTGTTAGCAGCATCCAGAAAAGTTTATATACACTTGAGGGAGTAATACAAAATTTACCATATGTAATAGAGTGAGCCTGTCTCGGGAAACATAATAACAAAAAATTTCTTTGCCATTTGGATTGATGAATAGACTTATTATTAATTTCCATTCTGAATAATAAATTGAACTTTCACAGTGAATTTGTGTACTGACAATTCCAGGTTTGGCATTTTAGAGAAACATATGCTTGTAAAAAGGTTTGGCTGAAAGTCAGATGCTCACATCACTGCTCTGAGTTATCTGAGCCTGGGGGAATCTCTTCTAATGCAAAAAAATGCTTAAGGAAAAAAACATTTAAAACAAACAGTCTAAGGACTATGGAAAGGTTAAATGAATCTTCTGTGATGAATATCCCTGGAGGTTATCAGTCACAGCTTTGTGGGACCTGCCACACATCACAGACAAACCAAAGAGCTACAGAGAAACAAAGAAAAATAGCACTTTTATTCCACCAGGCAGCCCTGGACTAGTGTCTGGCTCACTTATGTATGAAGTATAAAATCATTCACTTACAAAATCTTGTCGTGATATGTTGAAGACAAGAGCCTTAGTATCTGTTCTAAAAACAACAAGCAGACTTCTTATACAATAAAAATGTGATCACTAGCATGCGATCCTTAAATGTGAACTTCTGACAACTACCAATAAGTTATAAGTCTAAATGTAATATTATTATATAACACATTACACAAATTCTTACCAGACTAGTAACATATGCTTATTTCCAACATAGAACCTAATGCAACTCTAATACAAGATAATAGGTGAAATATACCATGAGGATTTGCAGAAAAATTACCAAAAAAGCCATGTGACCTTTATTTCCTGGATACTTCATAGAGGACACACCTCAACTAAGTAGGTATTTTATCACTTTTACATAGAACCTCATATAGACTGATGGCCTGGTAGACTATACTTATGTTCTAACAGTTTGAGAGCTGTTCTAAAATATGCCACAAATTATTTGATACACCCCTTCATGAGAATCCCCTACACTCAAGTCTTTGTGGATTCAAACCTTCTATAAAAGGTTTTAGAGACAATAACATGGTCAGATAGTAAGTACCAAATCAAAAATTCTTGCAGGTTTTACATGAGTCATTTAGATATTCTCCAAGAAACCAACGACCGTATAAGAAACTCAAGTTTCTGTGCAGAAGACACTTAGCTGAGACCAATAGTGATCATGGGGAATCAGCACCTTCCAAACGTCAGACGGCTCGGGAGACATCTGACTATTCCACATGTGAGCTCTCTGGTGAGAACTGGTCCACTATTCTTCCTGAGCTCCTGACTAAACTTCATCTTCTTTTCTTTCAATATGGAGTATATGTCATATATTCAAATACCTTCAGGATTGATGAGACTTGAGATGTAGATAAACATGTCTATGTGCTATTTCTACATGCCTATGATTATATTGTATGCACTCTTGTAGCTGTATACTTAGGCAAATATCTCCAGCTTGCTTGCATAGCCCTGAGTAGACTGGCTTTTTATGAGCATACTCATAACCTTGGGAACTAGTGGTTAATAAATGACACACCTCTCAATGCGAGTGTATTGCTGTTTTTGTAGGATTAGGCACCAACACAAGAATAATATTCTTGTTCACAAAATTGGAAACACTATTTCCAAATTGGATACACTATTTGGTTCAGAAGCTAGTATTTTTGTGAAATATGTTGCAACCATGAACAAAAGTAAGTGGTTGTATACTGTACTAAAAATGCATTTCTCTTGTTAGCTACAGTTTCTACAGAGTTAGGTATAGAGGTATAGCATAGGTTCTTGTAGTTGGAGGAGGAAAACTCCCTCACAGTCTGAGGCTAAAGGCTCTATCTGTAGCTGGTAACTAATTTGGAAAGTTGTGGATAGATTAGGCAACGCAGTCTGGATGGAGAGAGTGTCTCTATGCCACAGTTCCTTGAGGTGCTCAGGTTCTCTCTCTCTCTCTCTCTCTCTCTCTCTCTCTCTCTCTCTGTCTGTCTCTCTCTCGCCTTCTCTCTCCCCCTGTGTTTCTTTCTCTCTCTGTCTCTGTCTCTCTATCTCTCTGTCACTCTCTGTCTCTCTGTTTCTGTATTTCTCACTATCTCTGTCTTTCTGTCTCTGTCTTTGTCTCTCTCCCCCTCTTTCTCTGTGTGTGTGTGTGTATGTGTGTGTGTGTGTGTGTCTTTCTGTCTTGTTCAACATGAAGTGAATAGCTTCCTCCTCCACCTGCTCCTTGCATCATCAGATTCTATACAATAGGTTCAGAATCATGTACTCAAGAATCTATATATTGAATTTTCTGAGAATCTAGACTAAAATAGATATTTTCTTCCTTAAGCACTCTTTCCTTATGTAATTTGTGTATTAGCTATGCACCACAATGAGTTGAGGCTTCACTAACATTTCCGTCAAGAACTGTAGAAAATGAGGGTAGAAGGACAAGATAATTGGCACGGTTCAAGGAGGAGATTAGAAATGTTACCCCCATGACTGAAAATTCACAGGTTCCATAACAGAGAGGTCTACACTATCCAATGACATTAGTATCAACAGCGCCTTCTTCTTTTCTTGTATATGCAATGCCAAGTATCCTAAGACACAGGCTATGGGGATGTTATAGATTCAGTACTCTACACAGACACAGAAGAAGCACGCCTTTCATCAGCTATTTATGACACACTCTCATCAGCATTCTGCCTTCAGCCCAGAGGACAGGCTCTATATCCTCTTCTGTGGCACCAAGGAGCCTTGTTTCTAATATTACTATCCCCAAGGTGCATTTGGTTATAAAGAAAACTCTTCCTTAGCTCTAAGCAATTGCATTAAAAAACCCCAAACCAATTAATAATTCATAAGACGCATGTATTATCTCAGTAGTTTAAGCAGATAGTATTCACAGAGCGTTTAAAAGACATTTACTTTGAAATGTGACTATATCTCAACTTGTTTGTAAAGTAACATTGATTATCCCATGCTTTCAAGGGCATTTATCAGGAATTCCACACTGCCTTTCTCTAATTCATAGAGGTACAATGCTTCTAAGAAAAAGTTCTTAGCCTGCACTTGCTATTTCACCATATGGAAAGATTTTTGTAGTCATGCATTAGATCTTTTGACATACTTCTTCCCATGAGTGTATACCGGCACAGGAGTTGGACAGGAAGGCACCAAAGGCCTCTGAAACATGACAGACTTTTGTCAGTTTTTTTGGTTTTCCAACACAGTTGAAGGATTGAGTCACATTATTGAAGACTACAGGTATAAAAATTCTAAAAAGTAGTAACTGGGTTACAAACATACTTCCTGCAGACTAATGTTTAATGTTTAATGTTAATGTCTAGCACTAATGTTGTGCTAGAGGGTTCTGAGTGGGCTGCTGGGTACCAAATGGCATCATCATCCTTGACTGTTGAGAGGGTGACCAGCTACCCTATGGTTGGATCTGAGGCCTGCTCTTTAGGGTAAGAGAAGCCTTTGCCTGGTATTTTAAGCCCAGTTAGCCATCTATAGAGAGAGAATTCAAAGGCAAGGTGAGATAGATTTTTACTACTATTGAAGTAATGTGACAGCATTTAACTGCCTCCTAGATATCTATGTTTATACTCATAGACAAAACCTGCCCACACCAGTAACAAAGAAGCATATCCTAACAAAGAACTGTGGCAAATACAGTCATGGATGCCCCAGATGCAGAGAGTAAATGGCTGGTTGGGATCTAATATTTTTGTTTTTTGTTTTGTTTTTCTGAATATGTTCTTTTGTCCTTTATTACTATTTTTTCTTATTCACTTTATATCCCACCCCCTCCCCCCTCCCAGACACCCCCTCCCCCCTCCCAGACACCCCCTCCTACAGTCCTTCCCGTATCTTCATGTGGAACTCAGTCTTATACAAGACATTGCTACTTCACTGTCTAAGGCTCAAGGGCATATTGTGAACGATGGGGCAGAAAAGACCTAAGAACCAAAAGATTGGGTGTAGACCTATAGCATACCATTCTCTAGACTTGATAAAAACATTGCAACCATTAACCCTCTACAGTTGTAGTTAATTGCACTGGGATTACACAAGTCTAGCCTATCAAAGATCAATCAAGAATGGGGGAGGGGCACAGAAAATCCAGTCTTTAACACTAAACAGTCGACTATTGGTAGATGAAGGGAGGGGAATCATTGTATTTAGTCACATTTCACTTTTCAGCCCAGCAGACTCCAGTGGATACATGCAAACTCACAGTCACACAAGCAACCCTTGTTAAATATCCACACTGAAATGAACAGACATAAATACAAAGAGAGATTGCTGGGGAGGAGAGAGATTATACAGGAGTGGTAGGGGCGGAGGGGTGTAAAGTGTTCAGTGTGAACGGAGGACATGTAATTAAAAGCATTAACAAAATATAAAGGTAAAGTGCTCAGATAAATAGATTATGATTGTGGGAAAAGTCAAAATGCTTTTAGTAATTATACCTTGGCTAGTATATTTAATTGATATTAATATACAATTTAAACATGTTTACATAATATACAACTTGAACATGCTTATGTAACTATTAACTTATCAATGTAGGAGAAAAATCAGGATGAATTTTTGATCTTTGTTTAATATCTGAAATATAATTATACTACTCATTATTTACAGTACTTAGGATTCTTATTATTTTAACTGTCATCACTTTCAGACAATACATATAGCATATTTTACATGAAGAAATGTAACTGGTTTTTTTTTTTTGGTCTTCTGGTTAAGCATGTCTTATATTCCAAAAACGGTGGAAGATAAGTGAGATATATTTAAAATATCATCAGATTAGAAGTAGTGAAAAATCTGATAATAGACCAGGAAGCAAAAGAGCCTCATAGCTCAGTTTCCAGAGATAATGTCTCAAGATGATTTTCTTCCTTCCTTCCTCCCTTCTCTCTCTCTCTCTTTCTCTCTTTCATTCTATTTTTTCTTTTCTTTTCTTACTTAGAGGGTGCTTACTCACTTGTAGGAGTCTCACCCTACTCTCTGCCTCCAGGGCCACACATGTACTCTCTGTGTGCCTCTGTACGTGCACATTATCTCTGTGGGTCAGTCCCTTCACCTTCTCGTAACACAGAAGACATCAGTGATATTAGAATAAGTATCTGCCTAATTCCAGAAGACCCATGTGTCCAACACCTCGCTATATCTATAAATATACTATTACTTAATAATGCCACATTATTATAAATGGCTAAAGGACCTAACATAACTGTTGGGAGAAGTAATTCAACATATATGCTGTAAAGCAAAGGACAATGATATCACTGGCACAAAATGATGAAAAGGTACTTTGCTCAATGGGTAAAGAGACACCTGGGGAAGTGTGGAGTGGAATTTACCAGTCATAATTTAATAATTTTGACACTCTATCACATAGACCATTTTTGCTTAGGCATGGTCTGGCCTACCTCTGGAGCCCTTCAAGTTTCTCTTTACTGGTGTTCTACAATCACAGAAATTCTTATTATAAGTCTGTGAATTCATATTTCAGGGAAAACGTTCTATGTAGGTCAGTAGGAAAATGAAAAATAATCACAGCAATAAACTCGTAACAGAATGCCAAGATAATATCGGTGGATATTAGTTTAAACATAAACATCTGAACATACCTCTATATGTATATGCATATATGCATAATTTATACAGTTTTAAAATTTTATGTATTATGTCATTTACAAAGTACTATCAAAATATGTAAACATGCAATAAATAATTAAACTGTACTCATAAATTCATTTGAATGTTAATCCTAGACCTTGCTCTCAACATTATTATTAGCTCAAATTCTCATTATTTTGAAATAAATATTTTAATTCATAAGAATCATGTCTCTAGCACACATAAAGCCATTCTATATCAATTTTAGCATTTTGATTTACCTTAAAACCTGACATTTTAAATATCTGAAAATGCCAAAACTGTAATAAATGAACTCACTGGGTGAATCTGAACTTTTCTTCTACGATTTAAATCTTTCCCAATGAAATTACTCTTCAGAGCCAAGTGCAGGGAGATGCAGACCCAACAAATGTAGAATTCTAATAAGGTGCTAGTTGAGAAGTGAAGGCCATGTGTGCTTCATGCACCAGGAATTTATAGTCTAACCAGCTGAGAGCACTTTTTTTTGGTGAAAGTACTCCTGATTGTTTAATAAGCCCAGAAAAATAGGACGTCCAGTGTTTCCTTTCATCTCTATGTGCAATTTTTCTCAAACAGATGTGAAAATTGTAGATGTCTATAGACTGTATTCATAGTATAAGATTATTGTGACTTTTACTTGTGTGTCGACAGGCATTTTAGAGAAAGGGAAACATCCAGAAAAAGCACACTATGCAAATGACCTGCCACAGACTTGCCCTGTGCTCCCCAATGTTAGTTGGTTCAGTTTGTTGCTTTCCTCTTCTCCCAAGTTTATCCTGACTTTGCTGCTTTAACTGATGTCCTTCCTGCCAAACTCATTCTTGTTGTAAAATCAGACAGTCATAATTATTGATGTACCTTTTCTCTGATGTCTGTAATATGAAGTAATTGTATTTACTTCAATTACACTCTCTTCCTTTTCATTAACATTTTAAGCTGTGATGTCTCTGCTTGAACATGTCAACTTTTAAACTCACCAAAAGCAGCATGTACAAAAAATAAATAAATAAAATAAAATAAATACAGTTTCTCTTCCATACTGCCACAGAACTATATTAAAGAACTAAATCATTTTCAGATCATCAAACTTTGAGTGTTAGGTGGTAATGCCAGATTGCTTTTATGGAAGGAAACACTTTCCCTTTCTCATGCAACGAATGCTGTTTCATCTTTGCACAATTAATCAGTCTCATTCTGTGGTACATTGATTTAAAAACCTTTAATTGCTTCTTGTTAAGAACAACTAAGAAGTAATAGCTTTTTTCTCTCTCTACAATGTTTTCCTTGCTATATCTAGCCCTGAATAATAATCCCTTACAAGAAAAAGTAGCCATTCTAAAACACACTATATGTTAAAGGTAGTGGCATTTTGTCAATGTAGATTAACTTAGTCCTAATGCAGGAAGTGAATGACCATGCTGGTTCAAAGCAAACAGGGATGCTATTTCTATTTAGTATGACCAGAGAATATATTCTCTTCTTTTTCCATAGAACCTACAATTTCCACATTTGCACTTCTGTATGTTTATGAGGGTCTTATTTTTTAAATTTGTTGTCAAGTGAGGAAATCATGTTTCACTGTACATTGTATAAGTCTCTATCATGAGGTCTCTCTATTCAGTATAAAGGGAATGGGTGTGCCTAAAACAAATGGGTTCTACTTTCTCGTTAGCAT
>JADRCH010010810.1:0-21528 GCA_019843965.1 Rhynchomys soricoides
AGAGAGAGAGAGAGAGAGAGAGAGAGAGAGAGAGAGAGAGAGAGAGGACAACAGTTACTGAGAAAGGAAGCTATAAATTTGATAGAAAGGCACAGTTTATTGGAGGTCATGGAGGGAGCAAAAGGAAGGCAAGAATATAGTAATTATGTTAAAAGCTTGAAATTATAGAGTTATAAAAGTTAATTTTTGTTCTTTGTTTCTTTCTCTCTGTTTTATATCTTATATGTGCATGTGTATAAATGCACATATATTTATGCATTTATAATAGGAGTCAGAGACCCACCCACTCTCACTGCTAGGGGTCCCATGCCAAGTTAACAGATACAATATATACTTAGAGGGCCCAGTGCAGAGGTCCAGAAGCTTGCTACTCCAGTCACTGTGAGCTTATATACACCCTGCCCAGTTGATTCAGTGGGTTGTGATTTTTTTGTTGTTTTCTATCTCCTCTAACTCCTACCATCTTTCCTCTCCCGTGTCCATGAGGTTTCCCAACCTCAGAGGGGAGAGACCTGATGGAGACTTTCAATTTAGACTCTCCACACAATGTCTATGGGGCTCTGCACCCATTCTCATCTGCTGCCAGAGGAAGGCTCTCTGATGGCAACTGGAAAAGGCACTTATATTGAGTACAGCAGAAGATCATTATGATTCATTTTTGCATTGTCAGTCACACTAGGCTATACCATAGGTCTCTGCTCTAGTTAGTCTCTGGTTCCTTCCCTCTCCCCCCCACCCCATCCCCACACTCTCGGGAAGTGTGTGGTGCGTGGGATTCTTATCCTAAAGTCTTATTTCAACAACTGACAAAAATAATGTAGATGGCTATTAAATTTTATTTCATTCAGGAAATTTATTTGAGCTTTCAATGCAAAATAGAAAAGGTTTGAAATTTATAACCTACATGGGAGGAAGCATGTCAATGACTATGGCATTCTATGAATTTGAGGGCTACATAAAGACTTCATTAATTGAGACATGTAAAATCTCTGGATGACCCTCACACTTAAAATCCACAATAATTTCACATTAATATCTCCTAATAATTTAGCAAGCCTTTCTGCACACCAGTTTAGAATAATATAAATTTATAGCTACCATATAATTTTCTGAAAGTTTTATATTTTGTAATCAGAATTGAAGGTACTTATGGGTCAGTAAGAAGACACCACGACTCATTCTAAAACCACAGAGACCAGCAGAATTTATGTTCATAATATAAGAACCGTTTCACACACGTTCATCATTGGAAATTGTAGTTTACTCGAGTAGCATTGCATGACAGAAATACTCAGTAAGGCTTGTCCTGCCTTCATGTTTTCTTAGGATTTAATGTGTAAGCAGCTCTGACATAGTTTTTCTATTAGGATAAGAAATTAGATTCGTCAACTGTCAATGCCATACTGTGCATATGTGTATGTATGGATGTATGTTCATATGTGTATGGGAGTGTTTGTTTATATGTTCTGTGGTCTGTGTTGACATCAGGTATCTTTCTCAATTGCTCTCCACCTTATTTTTTGCTAAATCTACAACTCACTGTTTTGACCAATGTAGCTAGTCAGCTTGAACAGAGGATTCTCCTCCTCCTCCTCCTCCTCCTCCTCCTCCTCCTCCTCCTCCTCCTTCGTCTTCTTCTAAATTGGACATTTTCTTTATTTACATTTCAAATGTTATCCACTTTCTCAATTTCTCCCCAAGAAATCACCTATCCCATTCCTCCCTACCCCTGCTCTATGAGGGTGTAGACTCCCATCCTACACCCACCGACTCCCATCTACCCGCCCTCCCATTCCTCTACACTGGGGCATCTAGTCTTCACAGGACCAATAACCTCTTCTCCCATTGATGCCCGAGGTCATCTTCTGCTACATATATGGCTGGAGCTATGAGTCCCTCCATGTGTACTCCTTGGTTGGTGGTTTAGTCCCTGGGAGCTCTGGGGGATCTGGTTGGTTGATATTGTTGTTCTTCCTATGGGGTTCCAAAACACTTCAGCTCCTTCAGTCCTTTCTCTAACTCCTCCATTGGGGTCCCCATGCTCAGGCCAATGGTTGGCTGTGAGCATCCTCCTCTATATTTATAAGGCTCTGGCAGAGCCTCTCAGCAGACAGCTATATCAGGTTCCTTTCAGCAAGCACTTCTTGGCTTCTACAATAGTATTTGGGTTTGGTAACTGTATATGGGATGGATCCCCAGGTGAGGCAGTCTCTGGATGGCCTTTCCTTCAGTCTCTGCTCTACACTTTGTTTCCCTATTTGCTTCCATGAGTATTTTGTTCCCCTTTCTTTAAAGGACTGAAGCACCCACACTTTGGTCTTCCTTCTTCTTGAGCTTCATGTGGTCTGTGTATTGTTTCTTGGGTATTTTCTTGGGTATTAACTTTTTGGCTAGTATCCATTTATCAGTGAGTGCATACAATGTGTGTTCTAGAAAATATCACCCTGTGTGAGGTAACCCAATCACAAAAGAACACACATGGTATGCACTCACTGATAAGTGGATATTAGTCCTTATACTTTGCATATCTTCAGAGGCATTGTCCCAGCCTTACAGTTTTTGCATGATATAGCTTTTCTTCTTTCGTTGAATAAAAAGAACAGAAATATAATGCATTATACTCAACAAGTAAAGACAATGGCAGGAACCAGAAAGATATGAATGATCTGTGAACATTAGTGCCAAATATTCATATTTTTAACAGAAATATACCATTCCCTGAATTCTAGTCCCTGATACAAGAGCACTGCGTCTTTGATAGTTAATATGTATGAGCTGGTATGCCTGGATTAATGCTAGATTTGACTAAAAAAGAAACAAAAGTAGAAATCTTGTATCTGAGTAAGATTTTCTTGAAATGTTTGGATATCTTTTGTCTTCCTGAGTTTATCTATGAGTATAGTCTTGGTCTAAGACTAATTTAGAGCCATCATGAGTACAGTTTGTTTACTGTGGCAAACGAAACAATAGTTGAACCACAAATCCAATGGAAGTAGAATAAGAAGATCTTCAAATCTTTCCTAGGAATCTTTCAAAGCTGTGGGTTGGAGAACTTTTGGAGTATTGTTAGGGTCCACCAAAACACAAAATTGAGAGCAAGCTACGTAACACACTTAATGATAGTCTTCATTCTAAGTAAAAACCAACCAACCCATGGCAAAGTTTCAATGCATGAATAACAAATTCCAACAACAACAACAACAACAACAACAACCAACCCTGTAAATAGGTTACACTAAGGGACAGCAACTAAGAAAACGGACTGAAAATAAATGCTACACTGATCTTGGGAAAGTTGAAATACTCTACAACTATACAATACATGTTATGTACTATACATCTCTGGATGACTAATGCATGTTGGGACTGAATTGCCACCCTTTACTGCAGAATAGTGTAGTTTAAATATTTCCTAACAACTACCAGACAGACAGTATAATTCATATATATATATATATGAATTTTGGAGAACCAAATATAGAAATATAATATGTTTACATAAAAATAAAAGATATGAATGAAAGTTTCTTGTGAGAAACTGAAATTATGTGATGCAAGTAATTGAATTTTCATTAATTATAAATAAATTAAATAAAATTAGACATAAATTAGAAATAAATAAAATTCTACTTGAGATTAAAATTAAAGACTATATAAATCTATATATACAGTGTTTTTTAGTCTCCAAGCTTCTTTACACAGCTATCTGTAATATCAATATTGATCAGTAATGTATAAGTGAATTATCCTTTATCATTTAAAAATATTTATGTTATATGTATAAAAATTACTCAAGAAAAATGGAAATGGAGCTATAGGAGAATAAAAAGTCCACTTTTTATCCAAAGTACTGTGTAGAAATCTTCACTAATGTTTCACAAGCTAAGATGTATATTTTAAATCCCAGAACAACCACTGAACTACGTAAATTAAAATATACCTAGTAAGTATAAAAAGGCAACAGGGGAAATAAAGAGTAACAAAAATTCATAAAAGTAAGATGCATGTCAATACAATAGATATAATATCTGTCTTATGGATATAAACAATAATTTTCAATTAAAAAAATCATAAAAATGGCAAAACCATGTGACTGGTTAGAAGACGTCATTGGATTTAAAATAATAATTCAAAAATTCACTTTTTATCAGAGACACAATTTTGTTCCAAACATCCAGAGAATGTAGATAAAAATTAATGCAATGAATATTACAAAATAAATGTATGTTGTAGTTATATCAGAAAAATAGATTTTAATATTAAATGTGTTGCTAGAGATAAGCATAAATGATTAATATTCATACAGTTATCAAGCCCTCAAGAGGCCAAGAGAATAATTTAAACTTTTGTGAAACAAGAACTGATCCAATTGAAATAAAATAAAACAGGTACATTTATAAACAATGTTCATGTTGTTAATAATTCACTGTCTATAACATGAAAAACACCTTAAAGGAAAAACAGTGAGGAAATACACTTGATGCCTTCTAGACCTAGACGAGACAAAGCAAACAATCTGTTGCATGGTATTACCATGCATTAAAAATGTGACTTTTATGTGCCACGTTATAGTCAAATATTCAATATCATGAGAGGTTAGCTCATCTTTCCATTTCTCTCAAAGAGAATAAAAGAGGAATGATCCTGGGGGATTTCAAACCAAGACTTGTCAAATGAGAGAGTCCAAGGAGGCTGTGGGCTCCAAGACAGGCTGGTGATCACCAAGGAAACATGGAAGTGTGCACTTTGGCCAGGATGTGCCTCTAATAAACTGCATAAATTTAGGGCAAATTAAATCCATCCATTTATAAAATAAATTTCTTCAAAATCTGTCATACTCTTATATATATTATGACATATATATATTATGATATTATACTCTTATTATGCCATATTCTAGGACACTCTCAAATTAAAGAGAAACAGCTGAAGGAGAGAAGGGCTTGGCAGAGGAAGAGGTGAACTTCTGATGTGTTTCTTCAAGGTGTTCTTCACCTGGAAGAGAAATGACTGGGTATTCGCTGGTATGCTAAGTAAGGGGAGGGCATTGAACGGCAGAATCACTGTTCAGTCCATATATGTAATTGATTTGTAATGCTACTGTGTGAATAATTAAGTGGAAATAGGTTCTCTTGAGTTGGGGCACACTGAAATTCACAATGCATAGTGATGTCTTTTATATTAATAGAATTTGGCTGTACTGTTCAATAATGAGGAAAATTGGGTTCTATCCTACTCAAATTAGCAATGTAATATTTCAGGAATTTATCCTGAACTTTACCAAGAAAGATGGCTTATCCTCTTAAAACTAATTTGTAGCACACAAGAAGTTAATCTTATATGTCTAATATAACGAATTTTAGACAATTGGATTCCCTCCTATGCACAAAGGATGCTGTATTCGGATGAATTGCTATGGAATGGCCCACATATATTAACACCAGATCAACTGTGCATGAGTAATGTTATTATGATAAATGCTGTGAGAATTTATAATAAATTGACAACCACTATTTTCTTCTAACAAAATAATTTATCACTTTTTAATTTCTTAATTCATAATGAGTAATTACCAAGGTAATTGATCCCTTCTAAGCTTACTGAATTCATTAGATGATTTTATTTGGTTCATTGACCAGGCTATAATATGTATGTAAAAACTGTATTTTTAACTCAGCAGATTAGCTCCTCTTTTTGGAACATTAGGATTGGTGATGACTTAACATATAATCTGTGCAACGTTTCATATGCTTTCCTTTGAACTTTAACCTCCATGAGTTCTGGTCATGAGAACTTTCAGCATTATCCTAATGTCCTCCATATGTACAATACAGAATGCTCCCTTTAGTTTGGATCACCAAAGAGGATGGATCGGTCAAGTTCTTACCGATTTTATTCCCTTACTCTTATCCAGAAATGCTGCAGTTTGGAGCTTTCAGGAAAGGCTGCAGTTAAGAGAAGTATAATTAGCCTGCCACCTCTGAGATATTAGGCTGTCATTCAACTATCAGTCCATTCTTGAAATTCAGAGACCGGCAGTATGATTTCAGGTAAGAACTATTTTAAAACTGTAAACTTCATTGCATAATCTTTGACAGAGTTTTTAATTTAAGAACTTCTCTCCTGTTTACGTGCTCTTTTGCATAAGTAACAGATGTGTTGGTCATACTGTACCTCTCCCTTGAGTTCATAAATGCATCTCTATTCTCTTGCAACAATTTTAGGGGCTATTATCTTTAAAAGTGACATTAAAGTGGCAGTTAGTAGGATGCATTTATATAAAATAGGATCAAGGAAAAAATACCTCAGGATGTGAGAAGAGAGACTTTAAAAAATTACTACTTGACTTGAAGGGGAAAAAAAGAGAAGGCAGGAATGGCTCTTTGTCTCTCTGTAAACAAAATTTTTGATTATAGCATAAAGCATTTAATATTGAAAAAGAGGTTCCACCTGCTGCTGATTTCAAGTATTGGTACCCTTCCTTCAAGAACTGGTGTTCCAGGTGTGTGCCACCTTGTTCAGCTTTTGTGTGGTGCTGGGAATTGAACTCATAAAGAGCAATCGCAGAGAGCACCTTCACCCACTGAGACAACTATTTAGGTCCTGTGAAGCTGACATTTGTCATCTGTTAAAACACCATAGCATGGAGCTAAGTAATTAGAAAAAAAGGTATTTGTCATGAGGGAAGGTCACTACTCTTCCAATTACAATTAGCTTTCTGTTACCAGAAAGAGAAAGGAGAAAGGGACAAGGACAGAGATAGAGTTGATGAGAGGAACAGAGACAGAGAGACAGAGGCAGAGAAGGAAAGGAAGAAGTTATGACTACTTTTCTTTTGCAATCTTATTGTTTCTGTGTGGGTTAAAGGCTATATTGTAGAGAAATAAGGAGTTATCTAGTTCTGATGGGTAACCAAAAGGAACGTAAAAAGACTTTTTTGTTTTTGGTTTGGCGGTCCTCAGGAATATGTTTGATTAATATCTCATAAAAAAATATCTCATCACTGGCTGTGTATTCTTTGTATAATAATCCATGGACTCTGTGAGCAACATTTACCATCCATGAAAATTATTTCTCTTTAAACCCTTCTTTAGTTATTATAAATTATATATGTAGTTTAATTTATAATGATAAAACATATAATTTATATGACAAAAAGTAAATATGTTTCTGAGTATAATGGTTCATTTCCCTTTTAAAATATTTCATTTATACTTCAATTATTTCCATACATGTTTAAAATATATTTTGGTATTATTATATTATATTATATTTTGGTATTGACACTCCCAATAGCTCCCTGAAATTCTCTCTGAAACCTGTGAGCCTGTCTTCCTACTGATTTTATGTCCAGGATTAGCTGAGGAGCTATTTTCTTTGAAGATGTGGCCATTGATAGATTGCTCATTCCCTAGTAAAATTCCCCATACCCACAAGTATACAGTTCACACTTATTGAAACAATAATAAAAATATAAATTATATTTTTATTTTTTGTAAGATGGTAAGTGTCTATATGTATTTTCCCATTTTATTCTGGTTATAATATTCTCATTCAATCCATGTCCCAATCACTGAAGGCCCTATACACTTTGGGTGCATGATCTAGAAAGGTCAAGCTTTAAAAATACTCAGCTAGAAGATTCTAAAATGTAGGTCGGTTTCATAGTCTCAGTGTCTACGGGACTGAGAGAAAGCCAAGTCACATTAGCCAATTTGAATTCTATCATCTTTGAGAACAGCCTGATAGCCAAGATGAAATAATGGTATTGATTTTATGGACTAACCAACTATTCTCTGATTCAATTTGAGAAACACCCATAGGAAGGAATATATGATTGTAACTGCAAACCTGGCCAAAAATCCATGCCAGGAACGATCATAGGCTTTGGGAGGCTGTTGTTTAGTAAACTGATGTAGCATCCAACTAACTTCTAAACATTTGATGCTGTATCTATAGACATGTATTGCTCTCTGCCTTAAAGAGATAACCCTCTCTTTCCAGTAAATGTTAGTGCAGAGATCCCTGGCTGTATAGAGAACTGAAACTAAGTGACAGACAGTACTTAGTCCTCAATAAGATATTTAACTCTCACCCTTGACATTCAAGAGACATTACAGAAGTGAAGCCAGAATGAGTGTAAGAGTTAGAAAACATAGAGAATGGCTTAAAAATTCCATCTCCTGGGCAAGTCATAGCCACTGCAGAGAGGAAATCACAATAGCCTCAGACAACTACACTCAGACAGTGTAAGAATGAACCACTAATAGACAGAGAGAGATAAAGGGGGTTAGAGGCATATCTACCTGTGGAAGAATAACACAGCCTTGCTGTACCCACTGCTGACCTCACCAGGATCTAATGAATGATTTCATTCTAATCAAAACAGAGATGGCCCAGGATAATCTAAATAGTTCACCAAACAAATCTCATGAATCTTGGAAACAAGCTACTTGTAGTGAATGAAGGCTTATGGATATTGGTGAGAAATAAGAGAGTGAGAGTAGAAACTAATCAGATTGTGTATGTGTGTGAATTTGTTAAACATCAAAACAAACAAATACATGGATTTTAAATCCTTGGAAAACTTACCCGGCTGTTTTTGTTTAGGTATTTACACTGAAATGAAATATTGCCACATGGGAGGAAGAAAACTGAACCCAATGTCAGGAAGCTAAGTGTGAACAGAAACTTAGGATCAGGAGGAAGGTTAGAAAGCTCTGAATTCATCATGCCATCTCCAGGGATGAATAAGCAAGAGGAGACTTCTTGGTACAGCTGTCTGTAATTTGGGTGGGTTTAGACGCCAAGAGTTGCACCCAGGTGGAAATGACATTTTCTGTGACATCCGATGAAACGTTTCTTGCCCGTACTTCTGTAAGTAATGTCAGTACACTCACTGACTTACTAAGATAGACATTTCTCTGTCATCAGTGACCAGTCTAGGAGGAATGCATATTTGTTCACATGCTCTGTGTAGGATCCACTTTATTCCATTTTAGTTTGTTTTCTTTATACAGGCATCACAGTCATTCAGTAGAACGGGAACAAACAAGATGACAAAGGCTGTGAAATATTTTGAAGTAGACTCATTAAGATTTTAAATTTTGGCATAATACCTTTTGACAGAAGGCATTTCCTCAAGAACATCCATAGAGTCATTAACAGTGAGATTATGGCTGTTGTGAAAGATGGTCATAAGTTATTTCATAAGAAATCACCATTGAAGATTATTATTTCTGTTCCCACAGTCATTTCTGGTAGACTTCAGTGTAAATACAGTGTGTGCTTTATTTGAAGGAATTCTAAATGTCTAACCAAGGTATTTTAAATAAAATATTTTTAAAAAATTTGCTGTGAATAGTTTCTCTCATAGAGAAATCAGTTTTTCATTTTAATACAAAATATAATTATTCTTTATCAAAACAAAATGTTAATTTTATAGTGGACCAACCAAGATTATTTTATAATGTTTAAAATTTAAAAATGATTTCAGAGAAATATGTAACCGAAGCTTTTGTGTAGCAGTAAGGGAAACAATAGGCACATGGAGGGTGACTGACTACATGGTTATTGGCAAGGCTGACAAATAGGAGCAATAACCACAGCCACAGTCAAGTGAAGAGGTTCTGTAGCTCCAAACGTCCTGGATATTACTCCTATTAATATATTTTAAAATACAATATCTAAGTTTTATCAGAGCTACTCATTTTAAGCTATTCATTTTATAATCTTTAAGGCATTTAATAATATTGTGGTTAAAAACTTTCAAGTTAAAAACTTAAATCTTATATCTGTAATAATAATCCAAAATTAAAAGGCTTTAAAAAAGACTCTTTTCAGGTAGATTAGTCACTAAATAGCAGTAATCATTTGAAGGTATTAAAGGTAAATTAAAGGTTATCATTTTACTATCTGTCACATTGCTATGGAATTCTGAGTTAATATTGTCACCTACCCAAATTTTTTGTGCTTTGCCTTTCTGTAAGTACCATCAGAAAATATAACAATGCATTTACCACTTGGTTCATGCTAAATCATTTTGTGATGATATAAGCTTGTTATAGTCAAGGACTTTCCTCCCATTTTAGGTACAAGAACAAAATCTTAAAGTGGAGCTGCATATGCACATAATTGTGTGTATGATTTTGTATGTATGTGTACATGTACATAAGCATAAATGTTTATGAGATATACTAATTGTGAAGCAATAAAATGGAAAATTCAAAGGTATATATGTACATACACTTGCATGTATTGTATGTAGCTCTATAAGTATACAGTTTGCATAATTGTGTATGAAAAATATTAATTATGAAGCTCTTGTGGAATTTTAGCTCTAACTTTAAACATCCCAGGCACACATATAAAAACACCCAAATTCCTATAAAAGATTAGGACTATTCTGAATTCCCCAGGATTCTTCCGAATGAATATTTACTTCAGTTTGAGGCTTTGTAAATGAATTCTGGTTCTGTGGATTCCACTGTCCATGTGTATTTAATCACATTCCAAGGCAGGTTTTTGCATACCAGTTGAAGCTTCTAATGAAAAGCCACCCACAACACTTTCCTAAATAATTTGCATGTTTTTTATTTAATATTTCCCAAAATGAAGAGTTTGATGGATGTATATTTTTAGCTGTGGGAAGAGGCAAGAGTTAAGTGGCTGGGAAACTTTATGTGTATTTCCTAGAGTTGGGTGAAAAAAAATTTTTTTTTCCTTGAGATTTGTACATGGGAATGAGGAAATTGTTTTAACTAAATTACGAATAAAACATCATACCTCTGATCTTCAGTCTCAGAGGTTAAATGTTGACTTTTTGTAAACAAAAGTGCCCAAAACCCTTGTTGGCATTTAATTGAAAAAATTTAAGAAGTTAAGAGAACAAAGAGGAAAAATAATCATAAATTGGTAATTCATTCAAATCACAAAATCACTTTGCCTGCCATGAATTTGGCCTTCAGTCAGTGCACATCATAAATATGGCCTTGAACATTGTTTGCTAGATATTTGTGGGAAAACTTTAGGCTCTTTGGACATACAATAAGCTGAACCTCCATTTCTTTATGGACAAAATATCAGAAGTTATGGATCTTTCAGCATTGCTGGTTATTCCAAAATCCCAAGTTGAGGTTTTCTTAGGATATGGCTCAAGTTGTTGCTAAAGATTCATACAAAAAATTAGTGTTAATAATTAGATGATCTAGTGATAGGTCCTGAGCTATTCAGCACATGGGCATCCATGAGTGATATTAAACCCTGAAGATTAACTCTGAAAGAGGGCAGATGGGTGATGTCTCTCCTGTGCTGGAATGGATAGACTTGGCTTCAGTTTTGTTAAAAATTAACTTTATTTCCAATATTCTAAATTAAAGATCATTATATTTTCTCCAGTTAATTGACTTAAATAAATAGAATGGCTAAAGCTAAGATTGTGGCTTCATTTTTATCAGATAAATGGGGAGATGTGGAAAACTGATCATGTTTGTCCCTATTGTATGCTATGGGTTGCATCAATTTATTATTTTATCCTGAATATACTTGTTTTTCAACCCTGCTTCCTAAGGACATTTGTGGCACCAATAGTACACGTACATTAGTACATGTTCATTAGTGCATGCGTGTCAGTGCATTACATTAGGGAATGTGCATTAGAGCTTTACATTAATACATGTGCTATAGTGTATTGCAGTAGTACATGTACATTTGTGCATGTGCATCAGTGCATGTACATTGGTGCATGTACATTACTGCATATGCATTAGTGCATGTGTATTTCAGTTTCAGCTTGAGCACTTGGTCATTATCATCCCTTACTTTCTCTGTTATGAGCAGGAAGGGTTTCACTTCAGGTAACACCATGCTCTGGCTTTTCTTTTCTCAAGATCATTTTCACGTATTATCTGTTATTAAATCTCCCTTAAGCTGTATGTCAGCACAACCTTTTGTATCCTCCTCATTTAGGTGTTTAGTTTGCTAGAATACAATTCCAATATTAAATGTTATTAATGCAATTAATCATGAGGATTGGGGATATAAAATAATGGAAAATTGAGTGCTGTGAAATATTTAGGAAGTAATTTGGACATGATAAACTCATCGTAGAAAATCACTCAAATGTTGATATTTTTTCCATTATGTGTCACAGGGTTTTGGAAACAAAGACTGAAGGTCAGTGTTGGTTAATACTAGGTTGACAAAAACATACAGCTTATGATAGCAAATATGATCGAGTAAAAATGTGCACATGTTTGTGGTATTTTCTCTGTTCTGAATTAATGAATAAAAATTAAGACCAAGATGACTGACTTGATAAACTACAAAAACACTTAAATATTTAAAAGTGCACAAAATATTGATGCTCCAGAGATGGTTCACTGGTTAAAAGCCCTGACAGCTCTTCCAGGGATCAGAGATCCAATTTCAAGCTCCCACAGGGTGGCTCACAACCAAGTAACTCCAGTCCCATAGCATCCAATACTTGTGGGCACAGAGTGCACAAACATATTTACAGATAAAACACCCATTCATATAAATTTAAAAAATGAATCTCAGATATAAGTGTATAAAACAATGTTTAGTTTGGTTCCTCTAATGATGAGATATAGAGAAGGCAAAACAGTTCCCTATGGAATTTTTTACTTATTTTGATTCTTAATTGCTTTTCCTGTTATTGAAAGTACATTCTTTTCTCACATAATATATTCTGACGGTGGTTTTCCCTCCTTCACTTTCTCTGAACCCTTCCTTACCTCCTCTCTTATTCAGATCCACTCCCATTTTGTCCCTCATTAGAAAATAACAGGCATCTCAAAGGTAATAATAAAATATAACAAAAATATAATAAGATAAAACAAAAACCATCACCTGGAAGTTGGACAAGACAAACCAATAGAAAGAAAAGAGCCCCCAAGACAAAACACAAGAATCAGAGATCCACACATTTGTACATTCAGGAGTCCCAGGAAAACACTAAACTGGAAGCCGTAATATATACTCAGAAATCTAGTGGCAGACCCATACAGAACCTTTGTATTCTGTTTCAGTCTCCATGAGTTCATATGAGATTTCTTATGCTGATTTCAAAGGCCGTCCTTTCTTGCTGTCCTCCATCCCCTCTGGCTCTTACTCTCTTATTCGCTCTACTTCCTCTGCTTCCGGGTTTCCTGTCCTCAGAGTGGAGACATTTGATGAAGATATCCCATTTATGGCTGAGTGCTCCAAGGTTTCTTACTCATTGAACATTGGCTGGCTGTGGGTCTCTTTATTCCCATCTACTGCAGGAGAAAGGTTATCTGATGACGGCTGAACACAGCACTAATCAATATAGCAGAATATCAATAGTAGTTATTTTACCGCTATTTGCTTGTTTTCTTATATATTTATTTATCTGATTACTTATTTAAAAGCCAGTAGTGTTTGGTTTTACCTTAGGTTCCTGGTTCTTGGTCATCTGAATAGTGTTAGGGATGTGTTGTATCTCATGAGATGGGCATAAAATCAAAAGGCTAATCAGTTATTGGTTGGTCATTTTCAAGCTACCAAAAGAAAAACTGAAGTACCTATGCAGCTGCAAAGCCTTTGCTCTACGATAGTAAGACATGGGTAACATAAAGCTTGTGATAGTAACCAACTGTTACTGATTGTGATAACTGACTGACTTTTTGCTTAAGGCCTACCAGCATCACTCAAACCCTACAAAACAGAAGGCAGCTAGCCGGGAAGAAGGCACAGCTTATCTGGGATATGAAGAGTACAAGAGAAAGAAATGAAGATGATCATGTTTGAGATATACTGTGGATATGTAAAAAATGTTATAATGAAAATAATATGCGCTAATAAAACATTAAATTTGAAAACTTTAAAAATTTGAATCAGGTTGGGGAATAATTGGTTAATGAGTAACCATTTTACACACACACACATGCATATATACATATGTATATTTATATGTAAAATGGTTACTCATTAACCAGTTGTTCAACCAAGACACAGCTACTGTACAGTTTACTGAGTACATATAAATACCATAGAACACATGGATCACAAATGTTTATGTTCTTCTTCCAGAGGCTTTAATTATAGTAGTTGTACCTTGTTTATCAATGTAAAAAAATAAAAATGAAGGAAAATGGCAGTGGTGGTGAGTTTCATTCTTTCCCTGTTAGCAGCATCCAGAAAAGTTTATATACACTTGAGGGAGTAATACAAAATTTACCATATGTAATAGAGTGAGCCTGTCTCGGGAAACATAATAACAAAAAATTTCTTTGCCATTTGGATTGATGAATAGACTTATTATTAATTTCCATTCTGAATAATAAATTGAACTTTCACAGTGAATTTGTGTACTGACAATTCCAGGTTTGGCATTTTAGAGAAACATATGCTTGTAAAAAGGTTTGGCTGAAAGTCAGATGCTCACATCACTGCTCTGAGTTATCCGAGCCTGGGGGAATCTCTTCTAATGCAAAAAAATGCTTAAGGAAAAAAACATTTAAAACAAACAGTCTAAGGACTATGGAAAGGTTAAATGAATCTTCTGTGATGAATATCCCTGGAGGTTATCAGTCACAGCTTTGTGGGACCTGCCACACATCACAGACAAACCAAAGAGCTACAGAGAAACAAAGAAAAATAGCACTTTTATTCCACCAGGCAGCCCTGGACTAGTGTCTGGCTCACTTATGTATGAAGTATAAAATCATTCACTTACAAAATCTTGTCGTGATATGTTGAAGACAAGAGCCTTAGTATCTGTTCTAAAAACAACAAGCAGACTTCTTATACAATAAAAATGTGATCACTAGCATGCGATCCTTAAATGTGAACTTCTGACAACTACCAATAAGTTATAAGTCTAAATGTAATATTATTATATAACACATTACACAAATTCTTACCAGACTAGTAACATATGCTTATTTCCAACATAGAACCTAATGCAACTCTAATACAAGATAATAGGTGAAATATACCATGAGGATTTGCAGAAAAATTACCAAAAAAGCCATGTGACCTTTATTTCCTGGATACTTCATAGAGGACACACCTCAACTAAGTAGGTATTTTATCACTTTTACATAGAACCTCATATAGACTGATGGCCTGGTAGACTATACTTATGTTCTAACAGTTTGAGAGCTGTTCTAAAATATGCCACAAATTATTTGATACACCCCTTCATGAGAATCCCCTACACTCAAGTCTTTGTGGATTCAAACCTTCTATAAAAGGTTTTAGAGACAATAACATGGTCAGATAGTAAGTACCAAATCAAAAATTCTTGCAGGTTTTACATGAGTCATTTAGATATTCTCCAAGAAACCAACGACCGTATAAGAAACTCAAGTTTCTGTGCAGAAGACACTTAGCTGAGACCAATAGTGATCATGGGGAATCAGCACCTTCCAAACGTCAGACGGCTCGGGAGACATCTGACTATTCCACATGTGAGCTCTCTGGTGAGAACTGGTCCACTATTCTTCCTGAGCTCCTGACTAAACTTCATCTTCTTTTCTTTCAATATGGAGTATATGTCATATATTCAAATACCTTCAGGATTGATGAGACTTGAGATGTAGATAAACATGTCTATGTGCTATTTCTACATGCCTATGATTATATTGTATGCACTCTTGTAGCTGTATACTTAGGCAAATATCTCCAGCTTGCTTGCATAGCCCTGAGTAGACTGGCTTTTTATGAGCATACTCATAACCTTGGGAACTAGTGGTTAATAAATGACACACCTCTCAATGCGAGTGTATTGCTGTTTTTGTAGGATTAGGCACCAACACAAGAATAATATTCTTGTTCACAAAATTGGAAACACTATTTCCAAATTGGATACACTATTTGGTTCAGAAGCTAGTATTTTTGTGAAATATGTTGCAACCATGAACAAAAGTAAGTGGTTGTATACTGTACTAAAAATGCATTTCTCTTGTTAGCTACAGTTTCTACAGAGTTAGGTATAGAGGTATAGCATAGGTTCTTGTAGTTGGAGGAGGAAAACTCCCTCACAGTCTGAGGCTAAAGGCTCTATCTGTAGCTGGTAACTAATTTGGGAAGTTGTGGATAGATTAGGCAATGCAGTCTGGATGGAGAGAGTGTCTCTATGCCACAGTTCCTTGAGGTGCTCAGGTTCTCTCTCTCTCTCTCTCTCTCTCTCTCTCTCTCTCTGTCTCTCTCTCTCTCTCCATCTCTCTCTCTCCTTCTCTCTCCCCCTGTGTTTCTTTCTCTCTCTGTCTCTGTCTCTCTATCTCTCTGTCTCTTTCTCTCTTTGTCTCTCTGTTTCTGTATTTTTCACTATCTCTGTCTTTCTGTCTCTGTCTTTGTCTCTCTCCCCCTCTTTCTCTCTCTCTCTGTGTGTGTGTGTGTGTGTGTGTCTTTCTGTCTTGTTCAACATGAAGTGAATAGCTTCCTCCTCCACCTGCTCCTTGCATCATCAGATTCTATACAATAGGTTCAGAATCATGTACTCAAGAATCTATATATTGAATTTTCTGAGAATCTAAACTAAAATAGATATTTTCTTCTTTAAGCACTCTTTCCTTATGTAATTTGTGTATTAGCTATGCACCACAATGAGTTGAGGCTTCACTAACATTTCCGTCAAGAACTGTAGAAAATGAGGGTAGAAGGACAAGAGGATTGGCACGGTTCAAGGAGGAGATTAGAAATGTTACCCCCATGACTGAAAATTCACAGGTTCCATAACAGAGAGGTCTACACTATCCAATGACATTAGTTGCAACAGCGCCTTCTTCTTTTCTTGTATACGCAATGCCAGGTATCCTAAGACACAGGCTATGGGGATGTTATAGATTCAGTACTCTACACAGACACAGAAGAAGCACGCCTTTCATCAGCTATTTATGACACACTCTCATCAGCATTCTGCCTTCAGCCCAGAGGACAGGCTCTATATCCTCTTCTGTGGCACCAAGGAGCCTTGTTTCTAATATTACTATCCCCAAGGTGCATTTGGTTATAAAGAAAACTCTTCCTTAGCTCTAAGCAATTGCATTAAAAAACCCCAAACCAATTAATAATTCATAAGACGCATGTATTATCTCAGTAGTTTAAGCAGATAGTATTCACAGAGCGTTTAAAAGACATTTACTTTGAAATGTGACTATATCTCAACTTGTTTGTAAAGTAACATTGATTATCCCATGCTTTCAAGGGCATTTATCAGGAATTCCACACTGCCTTTCTCTAATTCATAGAGGTACAATGCTTCTAAGAAAAAGTTCTTAGCCTGCACTTGCTATTTCACCATATGGAAAGATTTTTGTAGTCATGCATTAGATCTTTTGACATACTTCTTCCCATGAGTGTATACCGGCACAGGAGTTGGACAGGAAGGCACCAAAGGCCTCTGAAACATGACAGACTTTTGTCAGTTTTTTTTGTTTTCCAACACAGTTGAAGGATTGAGTCACATTATTGAAGACTACAGGTATAAAAATTCTAAAAAGTAGTAACTGGGTTACAAACATACTTCCTGCAGACTAATGTTTAATGTTTAATGTTAATGTCTAGCACTAATGTTGTGCTAGAGGGTTCTGAGTGGGCTGCTGGGTACCAAATGGCATCATCATCCTTGACTGTTGAGAGGGTGACCAGCTACCCTATGGTTGGATCTGAGGCCTGCTCTTTAGGGTAAGAGAAGCCTTTGCCTGGTATTTTAAGCCCAGTTAGCCATCTATAGAGAGAGAATTCAAAGGCAAGGTGAGATAGATTTTTACTACTATTGAAGTAATGTGACAGCATTTAACTGCCTCCTAGATATCTATGTTTATACTCATAGACAAAACCTGCCCACACCAGTAACAAAGAAGCATGTCCTAACAAAGAACTGTGGCAAATACAGTCATGGATGCCCCAGATGCAGAGAGTAAATGGCTGGTTGGGATCTAATATTTTTGTTTTTTGTTTTGTTTTTCTGAATATGTTCTTTTGTCCTTTATTACTATTTTTTCTTATTCACTTTATAGCCCACCCCCTCCCCCCTCCCAGACACCCCCTCCTACAGTCCTTCCCGTATCTTCATGTGGAACTCAGTCTTATACAAGACATTGCTACTTCACTGTCTAAGGCTCAAGGGCATATTGTGAGCGATGGGGCAGAAAAGACGTAAGAACCAAAAGATTGGGTGTAGACCTATAGCATACCATTCTCTAGACTTGATAAAAACATTGCAACCATTAACCCGCTACAGTTGTAGTTAATTGCACTGGGATTACACAAGTCTAGCCTATCAAAGATCAATCAAGAATGGGGGAGGGGCACAGAAAATCCAGTCTTTAAACAGTCGACTATTGGTAGATGAAGGGAGGGGAATCACTGTATTTAGTCACATTTCACTTTTCAGCCCAGCAGACTCCAGTGGATACATGCAAACTCACAGTCACACAAGCAACCCTTGTTAAATATCCACACTGAAATGAACAGACATAAATACAAAGAGAGATTGCTGGGGAGGAGAGAGATTATACAGGAGTGGTAGGGGCGGAGGGGTGTAAAGTGTTCAGTGTGAACGGAGGACATGTAATTAAAAACATTAACAAAATATAAAGGTAAAGTGCTCAGATAAATAGATTATGATTGTGGGAAAAGTCAAAATGCTTTTAGCAATTATACCTTGGCTAGTATATTTAATTGATATTAATATACAATTTAAACATGTTTACATAATATACAACTTGAACATGCTTATGTAACTATTGACTTATCAATGTAGGAGAAAAATCAGGATGAAGTTTTGATCTTTGTTTAATATCTGAAATATAATTATACTACTCATTATTTACAGTACTTAGGATTCTTATTATTTTAACTGTCATCACTTTCAGACAATACATATAGCATATTTTACATGAAGAAATGTAACTGGTTTTTTTTTTTTTGGTCTTCTGGTTAAGCATGTCTTATATTCCAAAAACGGTGGAAGATAAGTGAGATATATTTAAAATATCATCAGATTAGAAGTAGTGAAAAATCTGATAATAGACCAGGAAGCAAAAGAGCCTCATAGCTCAGTTTCCAGAGATAATGTCTCAAGATGATTTTCTTCCTTCCTTCCTCCCTTCTCTCTCTCTCTCTTTCTCTCTTTCATTCTATTTTTTCTTTTCTTTTCTTACTTAGAGGGTGCTTACTCACTTGTAGGAGTCTCACCCTACTCTCTGCCTCCAGGGCCACACATGTACTCTCTGTGTGCCTCTGTACGTGCACATTATCTCTGTGGGTCAGTCCCTTCACCTTCTCATAACACAGAAGACATCAGTGATATTAGAATAAGTATCTGCCTAATTCCAGAAGACCCATGTGTCCAACACCTCGCTATATCTATAAATATACTATTACTTAATAATGCCACATTATTATAAATGGCTAAAGGACCTAACATAACTGTTGGGCGAAGTAATTCAACATATATGCTGTAAAGCAAAGGACAATGATATCACTGGCACAAAATGATGAAAAGATACTTTGCTCAATGGGTAAAGAGACACCTGGGGAAGTGTGGAGTGGAAGTTACCAGTCATAATTTAATAATTTTGACACTCTATCACATAGACCATTTTTGCTTAGGCATGGTCTGGCCTACCTCTGGAGCCCTTCAAGTTTCTCTTTACTGGTGTTCTACAATCACAGAAATTCTTATTATAAGTCTGTGAATTCATATTTCAGGGAAAACGTTCTATGTAGGTCAGTAGGAAAATGAAAAATAATCACAGCAATAAACTCGTAACAGAATGCCAAGATAATATCGGTGGATATTAGTTTAAACATAAACATCTGACCATACCTCTATATGTATATGCATATATGCATAATTTATACAGTTTTAAAATTTTATGTATTATGTCATTTACAAAGTACTATCAAAATATGTAAACATGCAATAAATAATTAAACTGTACTCATAAATTCATTTGAATGTTAATCCTAGACCTTGCTCTCAACATTATTATTAGCTCAAATTCTCATTATTTTGAAATAAATATTTTAATTCATAAGAATCATGTCTCTAGCACACATAAAGCCATTCTATATCAATTTTAGCATTTTGATTTACCTTAAAACCTGACATTTTAAATATCTGAAAATGCCAAAACTGTAATAAATGAACTCACTGGGTGAATCTGAACTTTTCTTCTACGATTTAAATCTTTCCCAATGAAATTACTCTTCAGAGCCAAGTGCAGGGAGATGCAGACCCAACAAATGTAGAATTCTAATAAGGTGCTAGTTGAGAAGTGAAGGCCATGTGTGCTTCATGCACCAGGAATTTATAGTCTAACCAGCTGAGAGCACTTTTTTTTGGTGAAAGTACTCCTGATTGTTTAATAAGCCCAGAAAAATAGGACGTCCAGTGTTTCCTTTCATCTCTATGTGCAATTTTTCTCAAACAGATGTGAAAATTGTAGATGTCTATAGACTGTATTCATAGTGTAAGATTATTGTGACTTTTACTTGTGTGTCGACAGGCATTTTAGAGGAAGGGAAACATCCAGAAAAAGCACACTATGCAAATGACCTGCCACAGACTTGCCCTGTGCTCCCCAATGTTAGTTGGTTCAGTTTGTTGCTTTCCTCTTCTCCCAAGTTTATCCTGACTTTGCTGCTTTAACTGATGTCCTTCCTGCCAAACTCATTCTTGTTGTAAAATCAGACAGTCATAATTATTGATGTACCTTTTCTCTGATGTCTGTAATATGAAGTAATTGTATTTACTTCAATTACACTCTCTTCCTTTTCATTAACATTTTAAGCTGTGATGTCTCTGCTTGAACATGTCAACTTTTAAACTCACCAAAAGCAGCATGTACAAAAAATAAATAAATAAAATAAAATAAATACAGTTTCTCTTCCATACTGCCACAGAACTATATTAAAGAACTAAATCATTTTCAGATCATCAAACTTTGAGTGTTAGGTGGTAATGCCAGATTGCTTTTATGGAAGGAAACACTTTCCCTTTCTCATGCAACGAATGCTGTTTCATCTTTGCACAATTAATCAGTCTCATTCTGTGGTACATTGATTTAAAAACCTTTAATTGCTTCTTGTTAAGAACAACTAAGAAGTAATAGCTTTTTTCTCTCTCTACAATGTTTTCCTTGCTATATCTAGCCCTGAATAATAATCCCTTACAAGAAAAAGTAGCCATTCTAAAACACACTATATGTTAAAGGTAGTGGCATTTTGTCAATGTAGATTAACTTAGTCCTAATGCAGGAAGTGAATGACCATGCTGGTTCAAAGCAAACAGGGATGCTATTTCTATTTAGTATGACCAGAGAATATATTCTCTTCTTTTTCCATAGAACCTACAATTTCCACATTTGCACTTCTGTATGTTTATGAGGGTCTTATTTTTTAAATTTGTTGTCAAGTGAGGAAATCATGTTTCACTGTACATTGTATAAGTCTCTATCATGAGGTCTCTCTATTCAGTATAAAAGGAATGGGTGTGCCTAAAACAAATGGGTTCTACTTTCTCGTTAGCAT